>NW_023607198.1:0-39043 GCF_013339725.1 Rhipicephalus microplus
GTGTACTGAAGATGCATTAGCGTTGGGTTTAGCCTTATACCATTCACTACACGTATATACATGTCGTGACACAAGTTTCACATGAACATGCATTTTCATGTGTATGCGCGTGTACCGTATTGTATGTATTGTATACATGCTTCTAAAGCATGTATACAATAAACAAAGTTAACAGTCCAATATGATGGCACCCATATGTAGTACAATCGGTAGAAGATTCAATGCGAGAGAGCTCGACCACAGTCGGATGCTTCTTATTACAAACTTGTCTTCACGATAACTCGGCCGTGAAAGTAACTCCACATCCCGTTTCTTCGATACTTTCGGCATTCTTTCGCAGAGGAAGACGACACAAAGGCACAAGACGGGCCCATCGAGTTTGCTTGTGTTTTGCCTTATGAGCAAATCGAATTTCACACAGCTCGCACCCATGGTGTTCTGTCCGATCAATATCTAGCCCGAGCTGTGCTGATGGAAATATGTGTATACGTTGTCGGGCAAAGCGGCTTGCAAGATTGCGTCTGTGTGCTGAACGCGATGGGAAATTGTGTCCGGCGAAGTGCGTCAGCAGGCCGGATCAACAAAAAAAGAGCAAGCCGTATATTTTTAAATGACGACCCTCGATATAAGGAGGAATACATATACGTATAGATAGAACCTGGCGTCCAGCAACGCAAAACACGCACGTTTCGCAATAACCTCTGTGGTCTCTCGTACAGTTTCGTAACACTACCGAGTTGGCAATGGCGTAGGCTCGATGTATACGAAATGTAAACCCTATTTCGGCACGTGTGTTGCGTAAAACGCCTATGTATCCATACTTGTATACATGCATGTAAAATAATCGTATACACGATATAAATCATTCCGCAATTCTTTACTCGCCCACCGCAATTGTCGTTATGAGGCTGGATTGCTGACCCGCAAGTCGAAGAATCAAATCCCAGCCGCTGCAGTGGCATTTTAGATGAGGACGAAAATGCTCGTGGCCCGTACTTGGATTTGGGTGCGTGCACGTTAAATAAAAAACACACGTTGGTCTAAATTTCCGGTGACTCCACTACGATGTTCCTCATAACTTTATCTTGGTTTCGAGACGTTAAAGAACAATTGTTATTGTATTATCTGTAGTTCCTTTTCACGCCGATAGCGTTTAACGGAGACGTGTCGCACAAAAAATGCCTGACCTGCGCGGGACTGTGCAGCACAGTCCCAGCGAAAGCAGAAAGGGTGGCCTTTCAGAGCCTTTTCTAAAACACTTTTTGGGTAACTGCTGCAGCCCCGCCGCGGTGGTCTAGTGGCTAAGTAGCTCGGCTGCTGACCCGCAGGTCGCGGGTTCAAATCCCGGCTGCGGCGGCTGCATTTTCAATAGAGGCGGAAATGTTGCAGGCCCGTGTACTCAGATTTTGGGTGCACGTTAAAGAACCCCAGGTGGTCGAAATTTCCGGAGCCCTCCACTACAGCGTCTCTTATAATCATATGGTGGTTTTGGGACGTCAAACCCCACATATCAATCATGGGTAACTGCTGCAAGCACACTTGCTGGGTAGGCGTGAATTCGCTGTGCTATCTTTCCTCATTCTTCTGAGAAGCATGCTATCAGCTAAATACTTGCAAGAAATTTTATGAAATGGTTCATGCAGCGGCTGACGACGATGAGGAATTATGCCTGAAGTTGGTATGCGCCACAGTTAATAGGTGATGAAGAACAAGATTTCGTAATGGTTGGGGCATTGACGACCCACTCGTTACGCTATTTACATTGTGTGACTTCTGGTTGTGCCTTTGCTGTTCTAAAACACTTTATTACTCATAATAAGCGCGATTCCTGCCCCGACATTATGCTTGCCTCTGAAGGCAAGCTTGCGAACAAGTCCCAAACGCTGGCGTGGCTCAGTAATTAGCGGCACAACAGGGCTTGCAGCGCAGCGGACCCAGGTTCAAACCCCCCTGTGCCTTGGTGTTTTTATTTACCGATTTTTTTTTCTTATTTCGTGTGTTAGTGGTTACGGACACCAGCGGCGGCGGACATCTACGGCGCCGCGCGTGACCCATGTTGTGATCTCATAACAGCTTTCGGTGCAAAATGAATTACCAGCGTCAGCAATCCTACTGGAAACGCTAATGACAGCTGCCGATCCCCAACCAGGTCTCGTGATTTTCTTTTTGTGTTATAAAATGATTCAGTGCACCAAGAAAAATAAAGAGACAGCCGAGCCAGCTAGAAGAAGATGATAGAGTACTTCCAAGATAACAGCAGAGGCCTCATCAACATTTACTGCGCGAAAGTGCACTATGTGTCATCTCGTTCTCTCTTTCCTCTCACAATTTAGGGCTTAGATACATCGGACGTTTCAGCCTACGCCAGACGTTTCAGCCTACACAGGGCCCCGCCACGGTGGTCTAGTGGCTAAGGTACTCGGCTGCTGACCGGCAGATCGCGGGATCGAATCCTGGCTGTGGCGGCAGCATTTCCGATGGAGGCGGAAATGTTGTAGGCCCATGTACTCAGATTTGGGTGCACGTTAAAGAACCCCAGGTGGTCAAAATTTCCAGAGCCCTCCACTACGGCGTCTCTCATAATCAAATGGTGGTTTTGGGACGTTAAACCCCACAAATCAATCAGCCTACACAGGACGTTTCAGCCTACACAGGACTTTTCAGCCTTCACGGGGCGTTTCAGCCTATAGAACAGACGTTTCAGTCTACACCAGATGTTTCAGCCTAAAGGTGGCATTAGTAATCGAAGAATTATCGGAAAGCAAGGTTGGAACGAGGTTTCCATATCGGTATTCGAAATTCATTATGCGTCACAGCAATTTTAATTGTCAATGCATGGGTGGTACAGCGCACAAATAACGCTAAACCCTAAGTCCGTGTACTAAAACAGCTTCCTTTAGTATATAGCTTAGCGAGTTTACTGACTTCTACAGCTTGTGGTATCAAAAACAACTTGTACATACAACCTGTGGCAACACTGCTCCTCGCTAACTTCGTTTCGAAAAGCGTTCTGATAATTAATAAACAGGTCCCTTCTTCGACACAGTTGGTCATCAAACAGCCCTTTCTAAGCCCCAGACAACCGGATCTGGGGCCGGCTCTTTGAATTTGGGTGAGGCTGGTCGCGGGTGGGGTGAAGTGCTCCTTCTTGACTCGCTCACCGCTAATTGAAACGTCTGCGAAAGAGCGCGACTTACCGCGGTGCTCGCCAACCTGCGCTCGGTATAAGTGCGCATACACGCTAATGAAATCCCGCAGCACCTGCTGAAGCTCCATCGATCGGACGTGCAGTACATCACTCGTCTTTCCAAGCGGCGCACTCGCTGCTGCAGGTACACACACCGCGTTTCGCCTCGGATTTCTCGGCGCTCCCGAGTACCTTGCTGAGTGTGCGTGGTTCTGGCAGGGCATGCGGTGTGTGCCTTGCTCGAGCAGCCTGCCGTCGGCAGAAATCCGAGGCCTCGCTGAGATTTCTTTTTTTTCATGTTTGCAATAGAATCAAAGCGGCGATGGCGGATGGCGAATCGTGTCGTCTTCGTGGACAGACGGCGAAAGTAGTTCTCGCCATGATTTAACAGAAATTGTGCGAGGCATGTACGCAAAAGAGTCGAAGAAACGAGGATAAGTGAAGCTCTATGGGCATGACGAACAATTTTCTTTTAATTAATTAATTAATTAATTAATTAATTAATTAATTTTTTCAATGTGAAATACTCCCTTCTCACTCTTTCATTAGGCCATTCCACTAATCGGGCTTTCATCCAAGTGTTTAGCAGTTTCACACTTCCGTTTATACAAGCAACAGTGACGGACATGTGTTCGTAGCCAGGCAGCAATGAGATGTGGCGACATACAGTGACAAGTCACGTGGAGAAAAATTTCAGATTTTCGTACCACGGGGCACATGCGGACTGCAAGTGCCCATGATCCGCACTTAGGCACAAGCACACCTCAAAAAAAAAAACTTTACGCTCTTAAGGAACGGTTGTTCACACTTCTTACGTATCTTCATTATGTAGTCGAGAGTTTGACGAAATACCGTCTGGTCAGCTAAAGGCATTGCTGAAAAAACAGGCGACTGACCAATCTCATAACAAAATAAGAATGACGTTTCGGGACCTGTACGGGCTACGGATACCCTGTTCACAATGGAATGATGGCTGAGCAAGAGGGTTTTTTTTATGTGGCATTGAGCTCATGATGCAAAGTCCGGGAATACATGTGGATTAGTGGGCCAGATTTTTTTATTGATTGTGTTGCTCGTTGTATGAAGGATTATTGATCCGAGATTGGGTATCGTTGTCAAATTCTCCTCTGTAACCATGATGCCTGCCTTGTACCAGTTTGTCTCGTGGCCTGTCTTCTCGGCGTGCTCTGCGAGTGTATTTGTCACTGTGTGGCCTTTGGCGACGTCCTTCTTCTGCTGACATAGGCGTCTGCAGTATACATAGTTGCCACTTTCACCATTTACACCTATTCGCAATCTACGCATGGGATCTTGTATAGATCACTTCAAGAAAAGGTTGCCGAGGGAGAGGACTCCCCACATTTAGCAAATCAGCTTTAATTACTTGCTAGCACGTGCGCCATCTGCACTCCATGTTTTTTGAACACGCGGGCTAGGGCTTCGCTTACATCTCGAAGGTAAGGATTGACTGCGCGCTTGTGCGTAGACGCTGTGTTAAGCACGGCTTGACTGTTTGGCTTCTGGTTGTGCTTGACGGATTTAGTTGTTTTTCTAATAAAATTATTGGGGTACCCATTCCTGTTCAGGTCATTTTGAATAGCCACGGAGCTCCTCCTGCATCGGGACAGGTGCGAGTGGCTTGTTGTACTAAGGACCGAATCACTGAGCGTTTGTGGGCTACCGAATGTACTGACTCCCAGTCGAGGTGTCTATCGGAGTGCGTTGGCTTTCAGAACTTAGCGAAGGCGAGGCCTGTGGAAGCTCGTTTTACAACTGCGTCCAAGAAACGGAGGCACCCATCTGTCTCTTCTTTCGTAGTAAACTTTATGGAAGACTCGACGCCATTTAGGCAGTCAATAAAAGGTTGGCCATTTCGCTTTCCCATAACGCAGACGCAGTCAACGTATCTCAGAAAGGTATGAAGTCTTAGCTGAAATGATTCCAATGCATTGTGTACAATTGCTTCCATCGTAATATTCCCACTTCTGACTGAAATCGATGCTCTCATTGTGGTACCGAAAACTAGCTTGTAGAATTCACCCCTGTGTGAGAAGTAAGCGATGGACATACAAAGCCATAAAAAGGGGCAAAGCTAAGTGACGTTGAACGGTATGTCATCCGCCAATACCATGTTCATTAGTGTTCCAGAGGTTAGATTCAGTCTTGCCTACCAGGGAAGCCCGGATGCCGTGAAGATATTTCGAGGGACTGTACAGGTGTGACCTATAGTGAATTCTACTATGAGTCTTAAAGGTGTCCCACTTACGTGAATCTTCGGTGAGCTGTAGATCACCGGAGCAGAATCATTGGTGCATAGAAGTTGGTAGTATATAGCCACTTTGCTGATGCAGCAAGCATAATTATACCAGAGAGCGTTTTCTGCGGGCTTGTTTGGACTTTCGAGGTATAAGATGTCTGTCAATATTTGCGCACGTTGTGCAGTGCCCCACTATTTAGGCCATCTTAAAGTCATACGCCAACCGGTCAAGCACTGCTGTCACGTTGCTTTTGTTGTCAGGAAGGACGGCAATCTTGTTGTTTTCGTGCAATGATTTCACGGCTTTTCGATCGAGTTCCGAAAGAACTTGCTGGCTTCCAGACTTGCGAATCCTCGATAATATTCCTACTCCTCTCTTACGATCTTTTTCTCGTTCGATTTCTTCCTTATAAATCTTACTTATAAATCTTACTTAGTCATTTAAGCTATTTTACTTTGAATCGATCGTTAGCCGTTATCGCACACTCCTTGTTGTTATGGTGTGCATTTAGCACTTTCAACAAATTTAAAGGAGCATTATTGATAAAAAAAAAAGCGCCATACCTGCGCGGAACGTGCCGCACAGTCACAGCGAAATCTGTAAGATCAGCCTTTCAGTGCTCTTTTTAAACATTTTTTGGGTAATTGCTACAAGCACACTTGCAGGGCACCTACTACCATATAAATCATCAAAAATATTTTGTTATATGTGACTATGACGATTCCCGGAAGAATGGCACTACCCACCACGGAGGATCGGCGACGCATTCACTATGCCATCCTTCGTCATTCTTCAGAAGCGTGGTACCCAGTACACACTTGCAAGAAAATCTTCGCAATTTCGTTTTTCATGCTGATGCTAAAGACGATGAACAATTATGCCTAAAGCTGTTGTGATGGGGTTGGAGTATTCAACGACCCACGCACAACGCAATTCACACTGTGTGGCACCTGGCCATTCCTTCGCTGTTCTAAAACGCTTTATCACTGAAACTAACGCGATTCCTTTCCCGGCATCAAGCCTGCCCAAGTCCAGTTTAGAAACGATTTCCAAGCACTGGCTTAGCTCAGTGGTACTGGGCTGGGTTGACCCGCAGTGGACCAGTCTTCCAATTCATTGTGTCTCTGATGTCTTTTATTGATTTTTTTTGTTTCACTCGATAGTGGTTACGGACACCAGCGGCGGCCGAGAATTACAGCGCATGTGATCCTTGTTGTGATCTTTTATTAGCTTTCGCAGTAAACCTATTTTTAACTAGTAGTAAATATTAGGTTTTCAAGAGACACTAAAGAGCAAAACAATTTTTTCGCGTAATAATAAAGTACAAATATCACAATAACGAAAGCATCTCTTACCGCGACATGACGCTTGGTAAGCGAAAAAAACGCGCGAAAATGCACCTCGAGACGCCACCGTAAAATTCTCGCACCAAACACCATGACGCAGTAAAGTCTGAAGAAGTCTACAGGGTCCTGCATAGCTTCTGCTCGATAAACATGAAGTATACAGTGCCATCTGTGGGTTATATAGACCTAGCATACGAAGTTTAAGAAATTTTGATCAAGCCAATGTGACGGCGATATGAAAAACGCATTCCGAAATTTGTTAGGCCACACGCGGATATTTGCGCGCGAAATTTGAAAATGATTCCTCAATGGCTTGATTATCTCCACTAATAATGAACCCATGACAGTGATACTTATCGAATTAGATTTACTAGATATCTCAGAATGCAGTTTATCAATCTAAACCTAGTCATCGTTTCTCTTCTATGTACATTTAACGTCCCAAAACCACAATGTGATTATGAGAGACGCCTCAGTGGAGAGCTCCTGAATACCCGACTGCACGGGCCACGAGCATTTTTGCCTGCATCGTAGCTCGCATTCGATCTGGCAACCTTCGGGTCACCAGTCCAACACCCACTGCTCTACCGCGGTGGTTGGAAAACAATTTTTCTCGCGATGGTAACTCTGAAGAAACACCAATATCACCACGCGTGGTAAGCGAGAAAACGCGCAAAAACAAGACGAAAGTGGTGACACCACCATGAAATCACTGCACCAATCGCTGTGATGACGCAGATATTTACGTCGTCTGTTAGGGTCCGTTGCTCATAATCTGTACAAGGGAAGTACAGTGTCAATTTTCATGAAAGGGAACACGAGAGCGCGTGGCCTGCGCGCTCCGGCGGCTGCTGACAGCGCATTCAAGCAGAAGCAAGAGCAACCACCGTCTGTTTTCGCGTCATCTCTGGGCGAGCAGAACAACCATTCGTTGCTGATATATAACGGGTAGATTGCGACCCCCTCCCCCTTCAAGGTGATTACCGGGTCTCGCGTAATCGCCTTGAAGGGGGAGAAGGTCACAATATTGCCGCTGATTGCATATCAGCAGCGAATGGTTGTTTTGCTCGCCGCGAGATGACGCGAAAAGAGACGGTGGTTGCTCTTGCTTCTGCTTGAATGCGCTGTCAGCAGCCGCCGGAGCGCGCAGGCCACGCGCTCTCGCGTTCCCTTTCATGAAAATTGACACTGTAAGTTGTCCTCTGAAGATAAGCCTTCGACTTAACGTAATTAAGTTCAATAAATTTCGTTGAGGCCTAATTTCACCAAAGTATAGGAAAAGTTCACTTCGAAATCTGTGACGTCAAGCGGGCAGATTCCGGGGCGAAATTTAAAAATGAAACTTTAACCTTGATTTTCTTTTGCGTTATTATGCGTAGTGAAATTAAGAAAACCAGTGATTTGAAAGCCCGACGTTTGAATGTAAACCGAGTGATTGTTTAACTTCAGTGTCCTTTTAAGAAGCTTGTGAATGCACTGGCGCTCTTCGGTCATCATAAATGTAATGAAGATTGTGCGCGTACGTTACAAGTATATTGCGTTCAGTGTGGCTCGGAAGACACGTGGCAAAGAAAGCAGATACCGAGTTACGCCGGCCATTAGTACAGGAAGCTATCTTCGACGCTCGCACGCGCGTCCACGGATAAACGCTGCACTCAGCTGAAATATGAAAGTTCACAATTAGTCTCAGTTACGCAGAATGGAACGCCTTTTTAATTATATGCTTGGGACTTCTGCCCACTCACTTCGTAGTAAAGTGCAATTCGTCACGAAGACCACGCACAGTGAATCCCGAAGTATAGGCTGGATCTAACAAACTGATCGCGTGACAAATGACACAGCAGCGCTGCTCGTCCTCTCCGACGCGCTGTGCTCGGAGACAGCATTGCAGCTGCTGTACCACTTGTCATGCGATCATAGAAGGCGGTGGTGAGCTTCGGGCTGGGCGGAGCCCAAGCGCCGTGACGTCGCTACAAGCGTCCCAATATGTCGACGGCGCCTACCCCGGTTTACAAACATTGATTGATTGATATGTGGGGTTTAACGTCCCAAAACCACTATATGATTATGAGAGACGCCGTAGTGGAGGGCTCCGGAAATTTAGACCACCTGGGGTTCTTTAACGTGCACCCAAATCTGAGCACACGGGCCTACAACATTTCCGCCTCCATCGGAAATGCAGCCGCCGCAGCCGGGATTCGAACCCGCGCCCTGCGGGTCAGCAGCCGAGTACCTTAGCCACTAGACCACCGCGGCGGGGCCCGGTTTACAAACATGGAATAGCTCTATATGCATAGTAAACTCACCGTACATTCTCACCCTAGGTGACCATATGAAGCAAGCCAAACAAAATATCAGAATCTACCTCTATCACTTCATTAAAGCCCACACCGTGCCGGCCACTGATGTAACCACAACGCTGCCAATTCCACATTGAAGAACGAGAAGTTTGAGAGTCTAAAAAAACGTGTTACAGCTATAGCGCAACAGATATACATGTAGTTAAAGAACACCTGTCGCCGCTATTTCATTTATAACAGTGAGTATCATCCCCTGCCTCCTGGACGTTCGTCATCATCACCCGATCACAATTGGTATTTTTCGGCCAGCGAAAGGATCAATCAAAGAGTCCGTAAGCATTCTTGCACAGCTGCTGAGAGGCTCGTCACGACGAGAGCACAGTGATAGTCACTTTGAAGTATGTAGAAATGACAACTGAAGAAATTTCCAAAAGGTTCGGCTGATTACGATGTTGGTGATTCCACTGAAAAAGATGGCGTTTCGACACTGAGGGCGCTGTTCAAAGAGACAGAGAGCTTGGGAATGCGGGAAAGTCAACTATATGCTTTGTATATAGTCCATGCCACCATACTTGTGGAGGGGGGAATGCGGAGGTATACGATCATAATTGTCTGCTATGAGACACAGCTGCAGTCTTAGCAGGTCTAGATTATCTCCAGAGGAGAAGACACTTTTCGAGCTCAAGTTGTGAGGTCGACATCATTGCTTTCCTTGGCTTGAACGCAGTTCTGAAAGTGTTGTAATTGAGATGAACTTCAGCAATGCTTTTCTAAACTATTTTGGTGCTACAATCTATGAGAAACAAGCGTTACCTATACCCACCACGTGACAAATATCTTCGCTTTCTAAGCACGTACACACCCCACACACACTGACGTATACCTGCTTCATCTACAATTCATTCAAATAAAAAAACGCCGCCGACCAAAAACTAAGCCTAATATAGAGCGCAGGCGTGGATACTGTGAAGTGTTTCGTATTCTGTTGTAAGCAAGCATCTAATCTCCCTTAAGAGAGAGGGAGATAACCAACATTTATGGGCGTCAACAATCACAACAAGGACGCAGCATCCTAGATAAGATGCTACCTTTCTCAATGATTACAATCTACCATCCCATTCACTTGGATCAACTGGCAACCACCTCTGTCTTTTGGGGGTTTGATGTCACCCAGTCTCTCTTTCTTTTCCCCATTTTTCCTACGTGCCACCACGTTTCCACACACCGGCATCCACTCAACGCAATGATCGCGATGCACGTGTGCTTGAAACCACTCACGCCCGCTGCTCTAGAGACTGGGCCACGGCGCCGTCTCTCGGGAGAATTAATCAAAGTCAGCGGCAGCTAAGCCATGGGGCGCTGAGAGGAAGCAAAAAAGAGGGCGACAACGTCTAGACGAAGTCGCACGTTGGCCACTTAGCAATTTGCGCTCACCAGTTAGGGTTTGCGAAACCAACAAGCGCAAACCTGTGGGTCTGCGCACCGCGCACGCACACTATATGCGTCCTTTATCCTCTGTAGCGTAAACCAAGAAAATAAGATCAATGCGCTTATTGAAGCAGCCAACGCTGCGCACACAGGACCGGCTACTGTTGCCGCGGACAAGCGTAAGCAACCCGAAACGGCGAGCCATCACGCACGCCAGTGTCTCGGTATTCCCGCCGCCGAGTAGGGAACAAGAAATGATCGAAAGGGCAGGCATGGAGGATAAGCTGGGAACAGCAAAACGTTCGGGAATGAGGAAAGAAACACCAAATAGAACTTCCTATAGCAGAACGAGCCGGTGGTCCACGCGTTAGCCGCACGGCACTGACGCCAGCGCGCCCTGGCGATTGTGGCGAGGAACGATGGGACCCTTTCTCGCTGCCTTTCCACTCATCTGCTCTCGAAGAACGACTGCTTCGGCGAGAGCTTTCACCTCCGCCTGCCTTTCTGTTCATCCCGAATATGCAACCTCTCTCGACGGTTCACACTAGCGAGAGGCCGCTTCCCGCACCTCCCTTCGTCTTCCCGACACGCTTTCCCTTCGGTCGATCGTTCCACCTTATTTCCCTCAGCGACGTCTCTCTCTTCCCTTCGGGATCGAAAAAGATACCCTCCCCGTGTCCGAGCAGCGAATTGGAGCAAGCGATTTCTCTTTTCTCCCTCTCCTCAACGGGAGAGAAGGCAGTGACGGCGTTCGATCAATGAAGTCGTCCCGGTTCGTCCGAGAAAAAAGAAACGGAGGCTGAACGCGCCGTCGCGACAGACTCGATATACACCGCCACCGTCGCCGCCGCGAGCAGCCGGCTCGGAGAAGATTCGCGCTCGGGCGGGGGTCGGCTGCAGCGTTCCGCGGCCGACAGCGCACATTGCCCGGGCCACACGAGCACTCGCCAACCAACATGGAAGCCACCGTTGACCTGCTGACCGGTGCACCGAGCGGAGCCACAGCCACCACGGCGAACGCCGGCGCGCTCGCCAACGCCACCTTGGCTCGGGACCCTCGCACCACAACATGGCCGCTCGCCGGCAACCCGCCGCTCATCGGCGCCCTCCTGCTGAGCTACGTGTACCTCGTCAAGGTTGGCGGGCCGCGCTTTATGCGCGACCGCAAGCCGTACAACCTGCGCCGCGTCATCCTCGTCTACAACGCGACCATGGTGCTTCTCAACGCATACTTCGTGGTCAACTTCCTGTCACGCTCCTACCTGGGCGGTGGGTACAGCGTGCTCTGCCAGGGAATCCGCTTCGACGCCGACCCTCGCACCCTCGAACTGGTGTCCCTGTGCTGGTGGTACCTGCTGGTACGCATCGCTGACTTCCTGGACACCGTGTTCTTCGTGCTGCGTAAGAAAGACTCGCACGTCTCCTTCCTCCACGTTGTTCACCACGTCCTGGTGGTCTTCAACGGCTGGTTCGGCCTCTCGTACGGGCCCGACGGCCAGGTGATGTTCTGCATCTGTCTGAACAGCTTCGTGCACGTCATCATGTACACCTACTACTTCCTATCGCTGCTGGGTCCGCACGTGCAGAAGCACCTCTGGTGGAAGCGGTACCTGACGCAGCTCCAGTTGGCACAGTTCATCGTCATCTTTGTGCACAGCACCATACCGCTGTTCAAGGACTGCGGCTACCCGCGGCCACACACGTTCATCGTGCTCTCCGAGTCTGTGCTCTTTTTTGGCATGTTCGTGCGCTTCTACCGCGGAGCCTACAAGAACAAGCAACCGGCAAAGGCGGCCTGAGAGCTAGGTGTACTTCATATGAAACTGGGTCCGAAAGTTTGTTTTATGATTATTATCATCATGGTATGGAACAGTATGCGCTGCCGTGTACGAGGCCAGTCAAAAAGCACTGCGGGAATTCTCAGTGATTAATTGTCTACATCAAGGCGTTCTTCGAATAGGTAGGGCAAAGGAAATGAGCTTAGAGCTGTTTCGTGCGAGATGCCGTCTTCAATTTCTTGGGCAGAGTAGCAGAGAAAGGTTTGCCGGTCACTTTACCATGCACCGTTAGCCTGTTTGAATGCTTTTTGACTATAAATTGTTATTTTTCTGTCAACGTGTTAGCTTATTTAGTACGATTAAATTACCACATCGATCAAATTCACGGGTTTGACAAGCTCGTATATTGTAGGCGTGTTAACGAATTGCCAGGCGTCTATGTAAACGAAGTTCCTTGAAATGACCTGGGACTTACATATTCTTGTACCCCTTTTTGACACAATCACTATGGTGGTTATAACGCATTCGTTAGCAAGCATCGGACACTTTATCATTGTCCTGGGTGATGCTGTTGCCAAAATGTGGAGGGGACGTCAATAATCTTTGCTAATCAGTTAGGTTTTTTTAATACTGAACGTCAACGTTAGGTCCAGCTTTACTTTATAGGACAGTGACTAACTTCTCATGATCACACCCAAACAGAGAAGGCTTGAGGCATTACTCTGTAACTTCGTAAGACACAGTTCAACCATATTTCCTTTTCAAGCAAAGCCTTAGCTCCACGCAAGCGTTATATTGTAATACGTTGTAGCTTACATGATTACTCAGGTAGCTCCGGAATAGAATGGGGGGGGGGTAGTAACCGTAAAGGGCCATGACAGGTTCTTTCAAGTACATGAAATAGTCATAGATAATGTTAATGAGAACTCATGAATGAAAAATTTTGAGCCTCTGTTTTCAGGAGCATGGTGAATGTTCTCTATACATTATTCCGCAGACGAATGAACTTAGGTATGTTTAGTGGACCTACATTTCAATACCCTCGCTCGGTATCACATGCTCTTGCTTCCTGTGGACCACGTGACTACATCGTATAGTTGACCGTCGTTGAAGCGAAGATAATGATCCCGAAACGTACATGAGCGATTTGTAGAGAAAACTACACTATAAAGCAACGGCACTCAGCGTCACGCCTGGTGAAGATGACCTAGGCGATGAAAAACCGTCAACAGATTAGCGAAAAGTGGGCCTCGAACAAATTCCACGAAGGATATTCGTTGATGAATCGTAAGTTCAGCGAGAGGGGCTTCTGCTGCACCAAAATTTCAATATGGTTCTGTCAAGATCCCACCACTACTCTGGGCCACATTGTCAATTATGCAAGGACTCTCAGTGGATCCTTATAGAGCGTTGCGAACATCAATTTAGTGGTAGATAAAAAGGTACAAGGGCACAAAAGGATTGGACACGGAACATATTATCCTCTGCTAGGCGTTGTAACAAAAGATGCCCCCATATTCTCGCGCCGAGAACGTTCCTGTATACTCTCCCATCGTTTTTTCAGGCACTTGTTGCAAGTACGTGACCCGGTTAACATGATATATACCCCGCTCATTTACTGTAAAAAAATGTGCACGGACTGTCGAGATGTCAGGGTAACACAGAAGTGGCCGAAGGCCTTCCAATATGCGGGGTACTATCAGGGCAGAGTGCGAATGACTGAGCGTGGAGCGTCAAATGTCCATCGAATGTTGACGGGTTCTTCTAAGCCGTATCAGAAGACGTCGCTGGGATGTAAAGGATACCCGATGTGATGGTGCGCCTAAAGTATCAGTGGTAAGCTAGCAAGTTCGACACGTCCTTCTCCGTACAGGACCCTTGTGGAAGCCTTTTGTATAAGCGTGTTGTGCCTCCTGTCAGACGCCGTTCCTGAAATACGGCGGCCCGCCAAAGCTTCTGTCCCTATTCGTCTAACATGATACGCCTGCGCGAGCACTGACTTCTGAAGGAAATGCGTGGCACTACTTCATGTCTTTCGAGCATACCAGGTGCGTCACCTCCCGGAGGGTCCTCGCGTCCGACACTGACCAAGCCAGAAAATGCCTTAGCGTATCACGCTACAGGGCATGCTTCTGTTTCTTCATTCTAGGTGTTTCTAGGTCTTAACGCCAACAAAAAAATGTCGCTGCTTTGCTTCCATTCAGGAGCCGAGCTTTAGTCGTGATAAAAGAATTGCCATGCTGTGAGGCACACACTGTGTGCGCTTGTGCGTGTGTGTCTGGTTGTTGGACTGATGCGCGACATAATACATATGTATAGCGAGTCATTGTATGTGCACCTGTTTTGTGACCTATACGTGATGTTGGTTAAAATGAAAGAACACCGATTCTTCAGTGCGTCTGTTGTGGTCTTTCCGATAACAACCGTCGTGGGCACTGGCTTGGTTTGAAAGTGCTCATCAACGTCTGCAGGTTCACCAACTTGGTTCACTACTTGTACAGATTGCAAGGCAGCCAGTTTAATTATTTTCCTACTGCAAACCAAATGAAGAATAATTAAAGTTTCTCGGTGTAATTTCTTAGTGTTATATAAATGTACAGCGTCACTATTGCAACCATGATCCGACTGTTCTCTTATGTAGTGTAATCCAATTAGAGTAGCAATGAAATTTAAGAAAAATGTTACTACAACTTTTACACATGCTTGAGCATGATGCTAAAACAATTCACGAAACCAAATGCTAACAATCAAGCTTCAATCTACTGTAATTCATTTGTATGAAACCATGGGGATGCTTTGCACGTAAAACTTTAGTGAGCAACCACTGAGGAGCTCATTATTAAATATAGTGAATGGGGTGGCTGGAAGCGGTAATTGTCCCCCTGAATACATAACTTATGTGCCAAGGTAGTTTTTACGGACCACCCAGTGCTGAACTTTAAAAAAAGCTATAAGCTTAATTTTGAACTCCGTATATTTTATGTCAAGTCACCCTGATTACTTCAATACAGTAGGCCGTGGTAAAACGAGGTCCTTCACCGATGTGCCATCGTTAAAATGTCCGAACTGCACTTCCTTTGTGTGTGTGTGTGCGGGGGGGGGGGGGGACGAGCCTATTGACTTCCAATGTGCGAAGCCTTTATTAGCGAACTTTGACTACATTGAGCGTATCTATCTATCTATCTATCTATCTATCTATCTATCTATCTATCTATCTATCTATCTATCTATCTATCTATCTATCTATCTATCTATCTATCTATCTAGCCGCCTACGACTTTTAGCTTTCCTGGCTGTTTGGATAATGGTGTCAATACCAAACTTGGTATGGCATAACATTACTGTATGAAGAACATATTTGACCAGTCACAACATGAAACTTATGACATGTATGTCATGAATTTCATGATTTACATTTCATGGTCCTGCAGCTCTTGCGGTGGTTTCATTCACATGGAATGTTGCAAAACTGGTATGGTAAGATAATTTACCTGGCGAACACAAGCGGCAGACCATAACACGAAAATCATGACATGCGTGTCATGTAACAACATGACTACATGCCACGCTCATGACACGCAGGCGGCCGTTTCGTCACCTTCACATGTACCAAATTCAGTATTACGTGACGCAAACGGAGAGCATAGGTAAATGACACATCCAAACATGATAATCACCACATGCGTCTCATGTAACAACATGACTACATGCCCCGCTCATGACGCGCTCGCGACCGTTTCGCTAGCGTCACATATACCGAATTTGGTATTACAATACGTGAATGGATGATGAAGGTATGATGCTGGTGCGAACATAATAAACATGAGATGCGTGTTATGAAACTACATGTCTACATGCTACACTCATGACGGCCATTTCGCTAGCTTCACTTATACCAAACTTGGTATTACGCGACGCGAACAGACGACATAGGTAAATGACACATCCAAACATGACAATCACGACACGCGTGTCATGTAACAACATGACTACATGCTCCACTGCTGATGCGCTCGCGGCCGTTTCGCTAGCTTTACATATGCCGAATTCGGTATTACGTGGCGCCAATGGATGACGAAGGTATGTGACTGGTGCAAACATGATAACCCTGACACGCGCGTCATGTAAGAAGATGACAACATACCACCCTCATAGCATTCTCGTGACTGTTTCGCTAGCTTCACATATAATAAATTTGGTATCACGTGACGTGAATAGATGAAGAAGGTAAACGACAAATAAAGACATGATAATCATGACACGGAAGATATGTAAGGCATCATTTACCTCCACCTCGCAACGTTGTGCTGATTTTAAAGTGACATATCAACATTTCTCATTCGTGCTTCACATATCATCGATTCCCACCGTACGTGGGATCTTCCAATCTTTTTAAACTTACACAACAGAGACAGTGTGTTTTCAAGCAGTAGATGCTCTATAATGGAGCCCATTAGTTTAGCGTTTTTTTTATTTTAGAAGACATCATTTGGGGCTACATATTTTGCGAGTTCATCAGAGACGTGCGATGAAACTTTTCATTGCACTGTACAACCACGTAATTGTCACTTAGCTAGTTTAATAATTAATTACACCGTTGGGCTCACCTACAGAGTGATTCATTCCTATCTCTTATAGAAAGCAAGGTGGTACTAGTTTCAAGCACACCGATCACGCCCGAACCTCATGCATCAATACTACTAGACCCGAATTTCTTCGGTGCCTCAGGAAGCTTTGGGTGGAACCCAGTTGCGTTCTTTCCCCCCCCCCCCCCCTGACCCTTGGCCCCTTTTTAAAGCACCTCTATCAAATCTGTTATTCCTCATTTCATAACCGTGTTTTGGAGGATGGGCAACGCTTTTTATTAATGTAGAAGCGGTTGCGCGACCCTGAAACGGTCGATCTGTACGTCAGTACACTGGAGAAGAGAAAAAGAAAAACATCAAATGAGGCTGCCGTGACAACGTTAGAAGACCAAGTGTATATAACATAAAACAAATAAGTTATCGCATCGATTCTCGAGAGCCACGAGTTAATGTCATCGTAGCAATGGAGTTGTGCAACTAACGTGCTCAAGAAGTGTTGCAACTAACGTTGCAACACTTCTTGAGCACGTTAGTTGCAACACTTCTTCAACGTTAGTTTTCAACGTTAGTTAAAGGGGTTGTCAATTTCTCCCTGCTTGGAGATGAAATATGGTTAGTGTAGAGAACTAACGTTGCAACACTTCTTGAGCACGGTCAGGAAACGCCGCCGATAGGGTGTCGAGTCTTTCAAGAAAAGGCGAGCCAAATAATATAGCGCAGCACGCGGCCTGACATTCGCATTAAAATTCTGAAAGGCAGCTGAAATTTGTTTTTTCTTCTCTCGACAAGTGACGCTACATGCTCAAAAGTTACTCCTCACAGCCATCGTACCAGCCATTGGCTGATTTGAGCATGGCGTACTCGCTCGTTACTGGGGCCCAAGCGGAGCCGCGACTTGTCCACGCGTGCACGCGCATTTGCCCTGAAAAGCAGCGTATTCAACGAAAAAAACGGAAAAAAAGTCGCTCAAGGTCGCGAGGCATGCATGAGGTATCTACTCCCGTGACATCCCTCTCTTCTTAGCTTCCAGCGCTTTCGTCGGGATGAGAGAAGAGAGAATGCAATTGCAGCGTGCTACAAATCATTATAGCTCCCCTCGCACTGGATGGATTATAAAAACTTCTGCGGCAATGAGTTTGAGAGGCTATAAGCTCAATTCGTGGGTATATTCCATGGCTACTTCAACAACTGTTGCAGGGCTCCTCTAACGACTAAACCCATCTGTGTTATCCCATCACATCTAATTCTTGTTTCCTCCACCTTTTATTCAATTTACATAATTTTGACGTTTTATTCATTGCTAATTCCCTATTCAACAACGTTTAAATTTACACTGAATCCAATTTAACTCTCAAATATTTCACTTTCAATCACCTTTTATTTTTTCATTTTGTTCCCGTATTCCCATGCATGCCAGTAACCTGCAGCAATCACTTCCTATTGCTCTTCACACATTGGTCACATTAATTGAAGTTTTATGTATCTTTAACGTTAAATCTCACCCGGGGAATTCAAGTACGACGCGCCACACGTGGCATTCGGATCTTGACTTGTTGTTAGCGCCTAACTATAGTGACTAGAAAGGTTTTTTTCTAGCCACTATAGCCGAACGCCGGATTTCTTTACTTATGGGCCAATAAGGCTTTCACTGCCATAACGTTCGCGAACCAATACGTAGGCGTCAAGCGCCTGTGCGGGATCCAAAACATTATCGAATCACGCAGGAAATGCACCAGTGCCAATCTCGTATCTCTCGTTCACCTAAATAAGATTCAGAGCTGTGTTATGCAAGCTATGACAGCTGTGTAAACGCAAGGTGGTAATGTGTCGCGTCATATAATGCCGGACTGCAAACCTCTCTTTATTTCACTTTTGGAGATTCCTAAAAGCACTTCAGCGAAAGTTCTCAACGTCGTTTTGGCGTTTCGTTTTTATTGAAACACGGCCTCAACGTAGCGATATCGTCGCGGACGTCGCGAAAATATCGGAAAGAATTGCACTAAAAAAACCTTAAGAGCTATTCCTCAGTTTAAATAAAACTGAAAAGCGTTGAAATATATACTGTAGATTAGGATTTTAAGTGGACTCGACGTTTATCGAGTGCCGTCGAATTGACTTCGAAACCGTGCCATCCATTTTCGCACCGCCTCGGAACCGCACCCTTCGTACGGGCAGAAATATCCACGCATATATTGGTTTCCTTTTTTAGTTCTTTGCTCTGTAAAGTGGGTGCGTTGTGGGCGAAGGCCGTTAGCGCATGCTCAAGGCCCCATATAGCCGTAAACGAGCATTCCGGCCCAGCGTCATCATTCTCATCACCTCGTGGAAGGCGGCCGAGTTTTAAGCGACGGGCGTGCTACGTAAGATACCACGGCGCGGTGCTTGAGAATTGTTGCACGTGTATTAGGCAATGACAATTCGCTTTTCGCCCGTGATCGTTCGTTGCCCGTAATCATCGCCCGAAAACAATACTTAAAGAATAGCCAAATAAAGATGTTCATCATGTCTCCCAGTGTCATCACAAATGGCGCGTATCCGCCGTTTATGCAGTTCACACCGTGCAACGTCGTTAAAGGATTTTTGTTTTTTCATAATCAAATCGTGGTTTAGGGACGTTAAACACCACATATCAATCAAAGGATTTTTGTTTCCCCGTTCTTCCTTTAAGAGTTTGTAGCAGGACAGTGCAGGGAACCGCTTTGTAAATCACTTTTTGTTCCTGCTTTTCTGAACAGCTCATTCTCACGGAGATGCTGGCTAATTAGGTTTTGGTGCTTGCGCAGGCTACCGCAATCACTATTACGTAAGCGATAAACGTGAATGTAAGAGTAACACTAACGAGTAGCAGATTGTATCTTTGTAACCGCGATGAAATCATGGAGGCGGCGCACGCGTTTTTGCACCTTTGCTATTCACTTAACGTAACGTTCACTGCTGAGAACATGGGCCGAAAGCAAGCAAGTTACGAGAAAAGTTAAGGATGTAAAAGCACCCCCCCCCCCCATGCAAGCTTACAGCTTCGAAATCAAAGAAAAAAAAAGTGTGGTTTCGTGTTGCGAATAGTAGGAACACAGCATTGAAATCCGGCCACCTAGCTTAGCCGTCACGCAGCTCCTCTCATCCGCGTGCAAAGCTGTGCCTTCCCGGTACTGTGCGAGACGTCATTCTGTCGAGCTGGTCATCACCTTCATTTTTGTGACAGAATTCAAGACTATAAAAATCTACAACTTGTAGTTTTTTTTCACTGATGAACCCATTTATTTATTTATTTATTTAATTATCTTTGCAATTCTGCTCAGCCAGACAGATTTTCAAAGACAAAAAATCAGCTGTGGCTTCAATGTTTCAAGCGTGAACCTCATACGTTTTTCTTAATGGATGTCTTGACGGCATAAATGGACTTCTTGGTTTATTTGAACTTGCCGTGAACATTCTGAAGACAAACACGAGCGCTGCATTTCAGTGTCGTGCGTCAGCGCCTCAGGGTGACGTCACCCCTTCATCGCGCATGTCGAGGTGAAAGTTTTGAGGCCAGTCAACAGCTTAGCAATAACCGGCTCCGAAAATATTTCCAATGCACATCAAAATGCACAGACGCGAATGCACGTCGAACTGTTGATTTTATGTCGTAGAAAAAGGATTGAAAAAGCTCGCTAACCAACAAAAAGAATACCTTTAGCACAAACACGATCCGCTTTGCTACAATATCAAACGTGTATCCGAAAGAACAAATTTATATAATTATTCATTTTTCCTGCGAACAATCACAGAGTGGAATCCATTACCATCTACCTCACCCTTGTTCGAATTAGAACACAGAAAGTTCTGATCTTCTTTTCTCTTTTGTATGTGGTGTGTGTTGATGTACATCCTCTTCTGCTTGGGCTATCATACGTTCTGCAATATATTGTACAACACGAATAATAATAATAATAATAATAATAATAATAATAATAATAATAATAATAATAATAATAATAATAATAATAATCTGGAGTTCTGGGTCGCAAAACCGAAATTTGCTACTAAGTAAACCTTCAAAAGTCTGGAACGCTATCAACCCCGATACCTCCTAACTGTTAGCATTAATTGTACCCGACCATAAAAACTCCCCGATTCGCGATTGTGAGGCCACCAAACAGCTACCGCTTTTTCTCTTCCACGTTTACCGTTGAGCTAGTCGAAAACTTACCTCCTTTCATGTTCTCGACAATGCTGTCATGTCGACTAATTGGTTCGATAAAACTGATGTTTTTCTGGGACTTCGACAGTATACCAACACCAAAATGCTTAAAAGCATAAAGCTTACTGTTAGTGTAATGTTGTAAGATATTTTTAGCCGTCGTTGTCATCAGGAGTCATTCGGGAAGACTAGAGAGTAAAAAACACGGTTCCAGTCCTTAAAGAAAAAAAGTGGGCGGGGGGGGGGGGGTCCTTTATTTTTGCGCGGCCAATTTCTCCCTGTTTCAATCACTAGTATATTTGTTCTAAGTTTATAGAACATGCGACTTACTTTTCCATTATCAAAACCCTAATCTACAATAGCATATTTTATTCCAGCCAACATTTATTCCGCTTCGGACTCTCATAGAACGCCTACCTAACTTTATTTTATAACCATTATGGTTCCAGTCTTCGCATAGGCGTACCCGTTGATATCCTCTTCATGGAGTTTGAAGAAAAAAAATGCGACAGTGTTCCACTACAATGGCTACTGCTGAAGCTTTCTCGACTAACCATTAATACACTATATTTATAAAATCAGATTCGTGGTTTTCTCACTAATCAAAAGCATTTTGCATAAGCTGACACCTACTGACCTGTTAAACGTTTTCCCTGATATGCACCAAGGTACATTTCTCAGACCCTTACTTTTTAGCATTTCTATCAATGACCTTCCAGCTGATATCCCTTCTTCCATTCGTCTATTCGTGCTTGTTGGTGCCGTATATCATTCCATAAGAAATAGGGAAGGCATTATTATTGCTTAATATGATCTCATCTTTACTGAATTATGGTCTAGCATGTGATCGATGTTTTCAATAATGAAGAAAACATCATTAGCATTTTTTTCGTGGTGAGCGATGTTACCATTTGACGAAAAATAGTGTTTCCGGCTCAGCAATTTCATCCGCTGAATAACATAAATGTCTTGGCACACCAAAAGAGAATGAGAGAGAGAGAGAGTACAACTTTGTTAGAGAGCAATGCAGACATTGGTTGCCCCACACTAACCACACTGTGGATCTTCGTAAGAGCTCAGATTTGATCTCCCGTCAGCAAAACCAACCTAATGTTTCTTGGCCTGTGGTTTTAATACCCACACTCGTGTCGGGATCATCATCAATCTAAGCTTTCTGACATTCTAGAATGAACACGACATCATGCAGCTCACTTGAGCCACACTGTGTAAGTAACCATTTCATCGTTTCCATGCATGCTTAAAACCAAAAGTCTCTTTTTTCCCACTAGCCTAGAATTTCGACGTCATACATCTAGGCTATGCTTTTTTCACAAGTTTTATAATGGTCCTTTTGAAGTTCTAGCCAACTAACCCGTTCTCGCTTGTTCAGTCGCATAAGCTATCGCAGAAAGTAGTTTACGCTCAAACAGCGCAAGCTACCACAAGTTCGGTTGTTTGGAATTAGTGCACGGGATCAGAACGCCATGTACTTGACTACCATGCACCACTTCGATTCACATCAATTAGAGGCTTCTCCAGAATCTCTTTCCCTGTGATTAAAACCCAGCCTGCATGTTGCATCTCAATTGAGGTAGTTAAGGCGTAATAACTTGAATGAAATGAGTCTGTGAACTCGATAGACGGTGCGTAAGACGCAATGGTTGGTGCCGCAGCAGGGTAACCCTCTTACACGCCAGACGGGTTCGGCGCTAACGTCACGTGGTTGGAACAAAAATAAATGTTGTAACACGCTAAGAAGTATGTGTGGCCATCTGAAGATTTTAACTAACTCTCCGTGTAAAAACAAAACTAATAATCATCATAAAAATGATCTCCCCGATTTCACTCGATTGTGTGCCTTCACTGCATAACGCATAGTGATGCAGTGAAAACTGAGTACAGTTTGATGCTGGGCATGTGTAGTGAACACTCGAACGTCATTGTTGCGCATGTGTGCAGTGAGCCAAACGTCCTTTGTTGGTCGACAAATTAAAGAGTTGTCGTCTATGAATCTGTTTGTTTTGTTTTCTTTTTGTCAACCAATCAAGTTAAAAAAATCGCTGCCATGTCGACAAAGGGAATGATGTTGCGGGAGCTTGCTCAGAAATGATCAGGTAACCCGCGAATCATCCGTACACATCTACCATCATATATAAGCGTGACAACATTGTTATTTATGTAGTACATACACAATGTTTATAAATTGACATTTATATGCCATATATACATTTTGATGAGCTACATGCATTATGTATACACACAAGATGGCATTTTGCAAAATACAAGATGGGCGCCCCTCGATGAGCTTGGGGATCGTTTTCTTTAAAGATGATTGCTTCATGGTGCATGAACTAACACATTATATATACGCAAGAGATGTTAGCTTACAAAGTACACCACCCGCAGGACGCTCAGCTTTTTTTGGTGCATTAATGTGCATGTCTCCAGCGTCCCGCGTCTCCGTGGAGCAGAGCACGTCGGCTGCGGTCAAGGCGGGATTGTGTTCAATGTCATCAACATGTGTTTTAAGGGACCGCACGTTAAAAAAGACAAGGGTGAACTTTGTCGAGCGGTCGACATCTTCTCGCAAGGCACGAAGGTTGCTTTAGCGTGGGCAAACCTTGCTGCTCGAGACGCCAAAATTCACCTAGCATATCCCCGTGTTCTTTGTAGGTCTTGCGGTAGAAGTGGCAGCCCTCGTTGGCTTTGGCCAGGTACAAGTTGTCGACATCGGTACAGTGACTGAGTGGATCGTACATGAGTGTATGCTGGCGCATCTTGCTGCGTTCGCATACTACCAAAGAGTACGTTCCCTCTTGAGACTTATGTAGCGTTACGGCACCGACTTGCACGAGGAGGACCTGCTTGCGTCTGCAGGAAGCGCCCGTCTTGCGGTCGATGGTGAGCGTGACCATGCAAGGTTCGATTGGTATATAGGACGATTCGACATTGTAGCTGTTTCGCACGGCTTTTCTGATCCACAGCTCCGGGTTTGCTTGACGGCAAGTCCTCTTCGCTTCAGCATTCCGGGCTATCACCACCGGGTCTTGGCAACAAGCCCGCGGTGCTTCTGCGTTGCGAGCCCACCACGCTGCTGCATTGGCTTAGGTGGTGCTCATGCGGCCGAACGGTAACCAATATATTTCACTGCTGAGCTCCAGGTGGGGAGAATGGAAGCGCACGTGCCGAGAGCATTTCTAAAATAACTGAAGAAGTGTACAGGCCACCGCCAGACAAGGCGCGATCATGAGGCGCTTGCCGAGCAATCTCCTGATAGGCTACATATTCGCATGTGCATGGAACAGTCAAAGGACACCCAAAAGAGGAAGACGACAACGCTACTGTTGTGGGTTGAACTCTCGTGCCAGCATTACTGCGCGCCCTGCATGGCGTTAGCTAAATCCGTTGTCACCGAATAAGTATTCCCCGCAACGTCATTTGGTGGAGGGCGCAGGGTAGTCAAGCCACCCGGCTCTAGATGGGCAGCAAACGTCGCCTTTATCTAGCCGCGATGCCTGAAACCGGCGCACAGCCCACGCAGTTTGCGCCAACTCTATTACCTGTGATCCCTTCCCATCTACTCGACCCTGGCACGTTTCGGGGCACGGACAGCCCGAACGTCGAGGAATGGCTCGTATTATATGAGCGCGCCAGTAAACACCACCTGTGGGACAAGATGCTTATGCTCGCAAATATTCTTTTCTACCCCAGGGCTACAGCACGTGCCTTGTATGAGACGCATGAGAAAGAACTAACCAGCTGGGACGTGTGCTCGGAGAAGCGTCGTGATTTGTTCGGTCGGTCAGTTGCCCGTCAGATGGAAGCCAGGCATGAACTTGCGTCGCGTGTTCAATCACCCAAGACCTATTGGCACTGTACCGCAAGACTGGCAAGGACATGAGGAAGGAGGGCAAGGTAAGCAACGTGTTGAATGGCATCGCTGACGATGCTTTCAACATCCTTATGTGTAAGAAATGCATCACTGTCGACTCCGTCATATCCGAATGTTGACGCTTCAGACAGGCTAAAAGTAGACGAATCACCCACCGCTTCACGAGACTTCCGAACACCACTGCGACTTCATCCTGCGAAGATCCTGCCACGCCCCGTCCACTCGCACCTACTGCCAATATCGCAAGGATTGTTCGCCAGGAGCTGGAGACCATGCCACTCGCTATTTATTAGCTCTCTGCGCAAGACATCCGGGCAACAATCTCGCTCATTCAAGCCGTCGTGCAGCAGGAGTTTGCCAACCTGGGCGTCCAGGTTCCCCAGCCCAGCATCCACACGCCTCAGTTCATGTGCACTCCCGTTTACGCCACTCACCCCCACGCCGCTCTATTTGTTGCTGCTGCAGCTTCGGCCTCTACGTTTACACCACGCTACCCAAATCCATCTGAGTGGCACACGCAAGATGATCGACCAATGTACTTGTCTTGCTCTCGTGTTGGACACTTCTCCTGTCAGGATCGTGGACAGTCTTCGCAACCCACTTTTTCAGATGACCAGCTTCAGGCCACTTGACCTCTCCGTTTATCTCTATGCTCCGAACCATCCTACGCTGACGTCGTCGCCCAGAGAAACTAGTCTAGCCGCTTTTCGCCCCTCAGAGTCGCCAGTCACGCTTCCCTCAGTGCCACTTATCCCCGTCATCGACTTATTTAGGTCCCCCCTCAAGAAACTGACGAGTGAAGCTCCTGGAGGGTGCACTAATTTGACGACTCGGACCAAAAACTCCACCCGTCTACAAATTCCAGAAACAATTGTGCTCCTTTATCACCTCGTCCTTATTGCTTTAATTGATTCTGGTGTGCGAATACTCGTTATGACTTCTAAACTTCAATCTCACCTAAAGAAAGTTTACACAACTGCTATATCCTCCATAGTGCGAGTGGCCAGCGGAAGCCAAATATCAGTGCATGGTATGTGCACTGCCCGCGTTACTGTTGCTGGCCACCACACTTCCGTTTTCTTGGCAGTCCTCGATGCTTGCTCACATGATTTTGTCCTCGGCACTGATTTTTAACTGCTCACTCCGCCCCCTCATCGATTGTTCCACCGGCAAAATTTTACGGCTTGAGTTGCCTTCGTGCTGTGGTTTCGCTCCTACAAGTCACACTTGGTTACAATCCATGAAATCTCTACGGCTGCCCCCCCCCCCGCGCTGCTATTTGCGTTCCTATGTCCCCCTTTCCGTCAGTTTCTGATGGAGACTACCTGGTGTCTTCCCTCATTGATTTGACTCTTACCCACAATATCGCACATCCACAAACCATAGTACTTGTTGCTAACAACAAGACGCTTCTTCCTGTTTTTAACTTCTCCATGCCAACCCAAGTTCTTCCCCACCTAGCCGAACTTACCACCATGAAAGATGTACGGCTCCTTTTTTCACACCTGACACCAAGACCATAGCGAAGCCTGTCATCACGTACACCACAAAAGAAGGCATTCCTTGACAAAATTTTATCCGATGACCTGTTACCTTCCCAAGTTAACGCGCTCTATGTTCTTATATTTTCTTACCTGTATATCTTTGACATCGACGTCCATCTTGTGGGCAGCACAAGCGTCGTAGACCACCGTATCGAAAGCGGATTTGTCAGTCCACTTCGCGAATGCCCGTACCGTGTGTCTCGTGCTGAGTGCAATGAGGAGGCGAAGGAAATGCTAAAAAAAGGCGTCATAGAGCCTTCCTCCAGCCTTCGGGCATCCCCCATGGTCTTGGTTTAAAAAACAAAAATTGGCCCGAATCTGCATGTTACACTGCAAATGTCGTCGAAAGACGATAGTTTTGCGTCTGGAGAGAGTGAACAAGATGTGTATTTTATGTTCTGCGCAAGAAAATTGGTGAATGGTATTCTGGGGGCGCTGCGTTAGAGTGCCTCTAGCGTGTAGCGGAGGCGAACGAGCGCATCGAGCCACGTTAGACACGAGCGCCATCTGGCAGTTATCTTCGAAAACAAAGGCATGCGCACCCATGGAGAAAGATGCGCGCCAGTCTCGGAGGTGATAAGGTGTAGAACGCAAAGTGACGGGCAGGTGCCACCACCGTGTCATCGTAGCAAAGCATTGGAAACACTTACTTTTTTTAGCATAGCGTTGCACTGTCAGCGCAGCGCGATAAACGCTATAATCCTTAGAATTAATTGTGTGTGCCTCTTCTAGTACAAAGGCAGGCATGCAAAACATAGACGTGTTGTTACGGCGCCTCAGATATGCGAAATATTTGCTTTTTAATTGACAATCGCACAACTATGAACGCTAAATCTTGAGCAATATAGGTGGGCGCTGCTGATGGGGTTGGCCGGTTGATGCCGTTTGAGGTATCGTTAAGTGCGGACAGACAGACAGACAGACAGACAGACAGACAGACAGACAGACAGACAGACAGACAGACAGACAGACAGACAGACAGACAGACAGACAGACAGACAGGCAGGCAGGCAGGCAGGCAGGCAGGCAGGCAGGCAGGCAGGCAGGCCAAAACTTTTCCGTCAAAGGTCCCCAAGGAAGACTATCGGCTTTATTTATTTATTTATTTATTTGCAAAATACTGCTAGCCTAAAAAAGGCTGTAAGCAGGAGTGGGAATACAAAGATGATATATATACATACTGCGCAAAAGAAAGCGATAACGGCATGCTTCACACTAGGTACTCTTCTACAGCAATAATATCATCAGTTATATCGATCATCACAGCAGTAGGTAACTACACTGTAACCATTATATTCTAAATGCCAGTAATACATACATGGAATAAAAGAATATATGTATTTCCTTACATATAAGGTGACGATACATAAAAGTAGAAACACACAAGTGAACATATACAAAGAAGATTAGTAAACTCGTACATTTACACAGTCGTCAAATGAGCCTGAAGTGTTGAAATGAAATCTGCTGTGGTCATGCGTTCCACGACATCGGCTGGGAGCTCGTTCCATTCCCTTACTGTTCGTGGGAAAAATGTGTTGTGAAATACATCTGTTCGGCAGTTATAGTCTCGTAGTTTTTTGAGTGATGAGAACGTGTGATTCGCTTACTTACAGGTTGAATGAAATGATCCCTTTCTATTCCTATTTTATTATGATAAATTTTGTATAAGTACCCTAGTCTTTCCGTGTGGCGTCGTAATTCCAGGGGTTCCAATTCAGCCCTTTCCACTAACGTACTTGCCGATGTCCGCCAGCTGTACATATTAAAAATAAAGCGTACCGATTTTCTTTGAACACTTTCCAAGTGGACAATGTTCCTTTTCGTGTGAGGGTCCCATACTATCGATGCGTATTCGATTATTGGTCGGATAAACGTTTTATAGGCTAATAGCTTCATATCTTGAGGAGCTTGGCGCAAAGTTCGTCTTAAGTATCCTAGTTTAGTTACTGCTTTTTTCTTTATGTAAGAAATGTGCTCATTCCACCGAAGATCCGATGTGAGTATGACACCTAGGTATTTAAAAGATTTTACTTTGGATAATACGCTTCCATTTAAGCTGTAGCTAAGCTGTAGCGGTGAATTCTTTCTAGTTATCCTCATGAGAACGGTCTTTTGGGGGTTAATTTTCATTTGCCAGGTTTCACACCATTTCTCAACGTGCTGAAGAGCTTCTTTTAGTTGGACGTGGTCATGAAGGTTGTCAATTCTGTGATAAATTACGCAGTCATCTGCGAATAGTTTAATTTTGACCGGTACCTGGTCAACTATGTCATTTATAAATATTAGGAAGAATAACGGCCCCAACACCGACCCTTGTGGAACGCCCGACCCGACAGCTGCAGGAGTTGAGCAAACATTATCAATTGAAACACATTGCTGTCTGTGGCGCAAGTAGGCCTCTATCCACGATACTAATGCAGTATTCTTTAGAATTGCCCTAACCTTTATTATTAGTTTTGAATGCGAAACACAATCAAAAGCTTTTTGGAAATCCAAAAAAATCACGTCTATTTGAGATTGAGCATCAATAGCAGCAGCAAAATCATGCACGGTTTCAAGGAGTGCCGTCACTGTAGATTTACCTTTGCGAAAACCATGTTGCCTATTATCAATAAGGTTGTTCTTTTCCAGAAACGACGATATGTGCGCGAAAATTATGTGCTCTAGCGTCTTTGAGCAGGAGCACAGTAGGGAGATTGGCCTGTAACAAGTTACTTGGCGCGAGTCCCCACCTTTCGGTATCGGAATAATTTTACTGTACTTCCATTCTGTTGGTAGTTGAGCTTCTGAGAGCGATTTTTTAAATATTAAACATAAGTACTTGGAGCACCATTCAGCGTACCTGACTAAAAAGGTGTTGGGTATGCCGTCAATTCCAGGAGTTTTCTTTGTGTCCAATTTTAACAACAGTGACAGCACACCTTCTTCGGACACAAAAATATCACTTATAGACGGAGCATCTTTTGCAGGAATGAAAGATGGGTCACTAGCATCATCCTGTACAAATACGGAGCAGAAAAAGCGGTTAAAAGTCGATGCTAATTGTAGTTTATCCGACACGTTGCCACCGTTCACAGTAAGGTTTAACTGCGATTTTTGCTTTGAGGAAAAATGTCTCCAGAATTTAGCCGGAGCCGTGTAGAGAAAGTTTTTTAATGTCACGTTGAAGTAGTAATTTTTAGCTTCAGCGATACTGTCCCTAAGAGCCAAGCGTATGGCACACAGTTTCGATACATTCGCAGGAGAGGGGCGTTGCCGGCACGTTTTTCTTATCCTTTTCGCTTTGCGCTCAAGGCGAACAACTTCCTTAGTAAGCCATGGTTTTGAAAATTTTTTTATGCTTTTACTTTTCATAGGGACAAAATCTTTGATACACTTAAGAACGAGATTTTTGAAAAATAGCCATAACTCATCGATACTGCAATCACTTGATTGATAGAAAGAAAGAAAATTTGAGAACGATTCATCCATTGCATCCAAAATGCCCACGTCATTTGCACGTGCGAAAACCGGGACAACACGCACTTCGTTTTTCTTTTTAGGCACATGGCCAAGATTCAGTGTCAATGTAATCAACTTATGATCCGATATTTCATCGAGAACGGCAACTACGGGTTCTTTACTAAGCAGGTTTCTGCTAACGAGAAAAAGGTCTAGGATAGAATTCGCTGAGTTGCTGATGCGAGTTGGCTCTTTGACTAACTGAGAAAGGTTATGAAAGAAAACTAGATCAGTTAACTGTTCTGCAACAGTGCTAAGAGGCTCCGGAATTTCGTTACTCCAATCAATGGATGGCAGATTGAAGTCACCAGCTATCAAAAATTATTGATGTGGACGACGTTGTCACATAAGAATTGGTTTAGTTTCTCGAAGAATGTACTGTTGTCATTTGGGGGGCGGTAAAATCCACCTACTACTAAGCTGCATTCATTCAGGCATATTTTAGCGATGACACATTCAACACCAGCTATAGGGGAAAGTCTGTTTGTATGTAACGTATCTTGGTAAAGAATGGCAACTCCTCCCCCTCGGGAGCTTCTATCATTACGAAGGATAGCGTAGCCTGGCGGGACGATTTCAGAATCGGATATGTCATTGTGCAACCAAGTTTCCGTAATTACGACTACCTGAGGTTTATACGAGAGAATAACACTTTCCAGCACGTCAACTTTATTCACAATACTGCGAGCATTAAACTGGAGGCAAAGGAATGGTTTATTAACGACCGCTGGTCACTGTTCGTTTCTAGTATTCTTGCGCTGAACAAGAACTCTCATTTTTTGGCTGTCATCCCATTCAAAAAGATTGTTTTCAATTTTAATTTTATCGTGAATCAGCTTAACTTTTTTACCAGACTTTCTGATGTCAGTTGTGCTCTCCCACAGGTTTCTTCTTTTCTGTCTAGTGCACGCGGAAAAATCCTCTGCTATAGAAGTTCGCTGTCCTTTTAACTTATAGCCGTTTTTCAAAACATTAATCTTTTCGCGGTAGTCAAATAACTTTAGGATTACAGGCCGAGGTTTGCGACTATGACTACGGCCTATCCTATGAATCCTTTCGATAGACGTTATTTTTGTGCCTAGTACCTCTTCGAAAATACCTTTCACAACACTTTGCTCAAGGTCTGCTTGTGTTTCATTCTGTTTTTCTGGAACGCCGAACACCAAAAGGTTGTTTCTTCTCCCGCGGTCCTCAAGGTCGACTAACTTTTTTTCCATGTCCTTCACTTTCTTGTCCAGAAGGTGGGTGACTGAGGAGACCTCTTTAATAAGAGAGGCTGTCGAGTCGACAACCTTAAATTTCTGTTCAATTTCATCGAGCCTTTTCTGTATCACCTTTTGCCCCGCTAGAATCTCAGTGAGCAATTCTTCGGTGGTAGGACCTGGGTTTGATTCTATATCACCGCAAAGAATCAACAAAGCACATGCGAAATCCTGCACAAACATAGCTATAGCACTGAAACACTCTGGGCATGTCAGCTGGATAAAACAGCGGTTACTGGATTTACAGGAAGACGCAGTGTTACAGACCTGCATGTAGAACAGGAACGGATTAGTTGCCATGTTGACCGTTGGCCAGCTGACACACCCACTGAAGGAAGCCGTGCGACGAGGTACATTTAAAGCCGGGTCCGGTGACGTAGACCGCGCTGCACGTGACTTGATCCCATCTTCAGTGTAGTTTAGCGAAAACCATACGCTGTCGCAGCATGCCGCCGTGGTTTCATCGGTAATGTTCGTTGTTGCTTGAGATGCGCTGGCTTTGGTCACTCCAGCAAAAAGTAGAATCTGCATGTAGAACAGGAACGGATTAGTTGCCATGTTGACCGTTGGCCAGCTGACACACCCACTGAAGGAAGCCGTGCGACGAGGTACATTTAAAGCCGGGTCCGGTGACGTAGACCGCGCTGCACGTGACTTGATCCCATCTTCAGTGTAGTTTAGCGAAAACCATACGCTGTCGCAGCATGCCGCCGTGGTTTCATCGGTAATGTTCGTTGTTGCTTGAGATGCGCTGGCTTTGGTCACTCCAGCAAAAAGTAGAATCTGCATGTAGAACAGGAACGGATTAGTTGCCATGTTGACCGTTGGCCAGCTGACACACCCAGCTGTTGTCCAGCTGTTGTCCTTTAAAAGGACAACAGCTGGCACTTTCGCGTCGACTATCACCAGCTCAATCGAATCACCAGGAAAGACGTCTATCCTCTACCTCTAATTGATAATTCACTTAAGATCCTCCAAGGTGCCAAGTATATTTCTCGTCACTTGACCTTCGATGCGGATACTGGCAAATTTCTGTGGACGACCGCACCCACGAGAAGGCAGCGTTCATCACACCCGACGACCTTTACCCATTTAAAGTCATGCCTTTGGGGTAGTGCAATGCTGCGGCTACTTTTGAACGTATTATGGACTCTCTCATCGACGGTTTCAAATGGTCAACCTGCCTTTGCTACCTGGGCGATGTCATCGTCTTCTGGCCTACTTTTGAAAGTCATGCACCTGCCTTCTCTCTCGGTCATTCTTGGCGTTTTTCGTTGTACTGGCCTCCAACCCAATTCGTCGAAGTGCACATTTGTATGCCGGATTGTTAAACTACTCGCCCACCTTGTTGACCTTGTTGATGCGACTGGTGTCCAACCCGACCCTGGCAAAGTCCACGCTGTCCACTAATTCCCAGTGCCGCGTTCCACACAAGGAGATCACAGATTCTTGAGCTCTGCTCATACTTCCACCGCTTTGTCATCAACTTCGCGACTATATAGGCCCCTCATTGATCTCCTAACAAATAAGGTGGATTTTTTCCTCGAATGATTGCCTAGAAAATTCGTTCGCGTCGCTGATTTACACCCTCATATCAACAAATTTGTTGGCTCAATTTGATCCAGAGGCTCTAATAGAGCTTCGTACCGACGCAAATGGCCTTGGCATTAGTTTTATACTTGCTCATATAGAGAGTGGCACAAACCGTGTGATAATCCGTGGTAATCGTTTGCTGTCGTGGACGAAGAAAAATTTTTGTGTCACTGAGCGGGAATTCCCAACCCTCATCCTCGCCCCCGCAAAATTTCATTCGGAATTATACGGACGTCCATTCGCAGTCATCACATATTATCATGCGCATTGCTGGCTGTCAACATTTAGGGGCCCTACAGGAAGACAGCCGTTGGGCACTACGATTACAGGAGTACACATTCTCGGTTGTGTACAAATCAAGCTGCACAGCGATGCCGACTGCTTAACCCGACACTTCGTTGATCCACCCAACTCCACCGACTTGGAATTTGATGTCTGCATCTTATTCATCACAGGCTTTCTGCACGTGGCGCGCGAACAACGCCGAGATCTACCGCTGCTTTCCATCACTGACCGCCTTCAATCGGGCAATACTGGCCCTTCACTTGGCAGGTTCCTGCTTCGAGACAATGCTTTGTATCGCCGCACTTTACACCCCGATGACACGGAACTTTTGCTCATCGTACCACGTCATCTGCAAAAACATGTTCATGGAACTTCATGATGTTCCAACTTCTGGATGTTTAGGCATCTCCAGGGAGTATTTTGGAAGAGTCTTTATGGCTCCGTTCACTGTTACGTTGCAGCCTGTGACTTCCGCCATCGCTGAAAGAAGCCGACTACCCTGCCAGTCTCATTCAGTCTATTGAAGTTCTAGCTGAGCTGTTTTATTGAGTGGGGTTGGACTTGCTATGTCATTTTCCTACTTCGACAAATGGAAATAAATGGGTCGAAGTTGCCACGGATTATGCCACTAAGTATGAAATCACTCGAGCACTGCCGACAAGCTGCACGATTGACGTTTCCGACTTTCTGCTCTACGACATAATTCTACAGCATGGTACTCCTTCTCACCCGCTCACAGATCATGGTCACTGCGTTTTATATCGTGTGGTTTATGATCTACTTTGATCTTGTGAGCTCGTAGGGTGCTCCTACGTTAAACTGACGTATTAATTGCGATGATAGGAAAACATGTTAGTAGTCATGTTACTTCTGCCAGTTGGCTTCGAATCAGTATTACGGAGACATAGACGACGTCTCAATAGTTTTATAAATGATCAACCCTTACAAAAAAACTTGCATCCTATCTGCAGAAATTCTACAGAGCAGCAGTCACCTGGGATGCAGAATATATGTAGACAAGTGATAACCTTTCTGTCACCCCCTATCACCTCCGAGTAGGCAATTGGTACACCCGTTTTGCAGAAAGTCTTCAGGGCATTTGTAGCCGAGCAGGATGCAGCATGTCTGGAGAATATCTGCGGAACATCTGTAGAAAGTCTACAGAAATTCTGCAGGATTTCTGCAGAATATCTGTGGTGTTTTGTCACGGTGAACAAAAAGTAATTATTTGCTCCCATTTGCGTTACAGAACAAACATTAAAGGAACGGGCAGCACCTAGGGGTATTAATGCCGCCCATACACCCACCACACAGGCGCCCAACACGCAAACAGAGCAACAACAAAGTAAATACCAAGCACATAACTTTTTTTAGATGCGGAGCATCTAATACTCGAGGCTTGTAGTGCGGCGCCGTCCGCAAGCTTCCTCCTCCTTCTTCCACTATCTGTGCATCCCTTCCTCCTCTACACACCGCGCGCGCTTCACTCCTCCACCATCTGTGCACCCTTCCTCCTCTACACACCGCGTGCGCTTCTCCTCTTCACGAACATTCGCTAGCTGTATAATGTAGCGCGCATGCGCCGTCACGCTTCGAGAACATCGGCAGCTGACGCGCGGGCATGCGCTGTTGCGCTTCTCCCCCTTCTCGAACATTCGACAGCTGACAGTGCATGCGCCGTCGCGCTGTATATATACTCAAGGTCGGTGCTCGCTCGCTTGCCGCTCGTCGGTTGGTTTGTACGGCGCGTCGACGTCCGAGGTCGCAATGATCGACGTCCCTTCGACCAGCGCTGGTCAAAGTGTTGGCGGAACCGCAACCAAGTCGTCGTCCGAAGACAAGGCAGCGCGGAGAAGAGCTCACGACGCCGAACGTAAACGTCGGCGTCGAGCGGAAGATTCTCAACTTAGAGAACGTGAAGCCGCTGAGAGACGTCAGCGTCGAGCAGCATCACCGGATTCGGCCGCTTTGAAACGTAAGCGTCGACAAGAGGACCCGGACTTTCGAAAACGGGAAGCCGAGTGCAAGCGTCGTTTAACACCCCGTTAACCAATTATATGCTCCGCATCCTCCTCAGTGTTCCCCCGAGGGAAGCTGCGGGCAATTTTTTTCTTTCTTTATTGCATACCAAGCACATAACTGCTCGCACTTCACAACCTAACACCGACTACCCACTATATATAGCCATGGTATTTTGACCGGCCATTGAGTGCTGGTAGGAAAATTCCTATGCTTCAAAATTTCACACTTATACGAACACAGAATGCGTGCAGAATTACGGAGACCGTGAGGTAACAATAAAACACACAGATCATTTAGTCACACTGGTCGATTGAGCAACATTCTTTTAACGAGTTACATTCAATTACCAGCTGAGAGGCTGTCGCATGGGAATGCAGAAAAGCTGAAGCTTTCTGCCGACAATTTGCAGACAATGGTCATTAGAGTGACTAGTGGGTGACTGAAAGGTGAAGCCCCTTTAGTTATTGATAAAAAATGTGTCATGACCCATAACGTATAGGTATATATAGGTATATATAATATACATCTACACACAGACTCACAGGGCCCACATAAACAGACAAGTCTGCTTGCCGTCTGCTCGGCGTCTGCAGAAAACTTGCGACTACGTCGGTATGGGGGTGACTGGTGGGTAACCATGGTTGGTGACTGAAAGGTAAAGTTCATTTAGTTATCGTTATTATTGTGTTATGGACCGAGAATGTATAGATATACACGTATGTAATATATACATCCACATTCTCACAGACATGACCCACATATACAGACAAGTCTTCTTGTCCTCTGCTAGGCATTTGCAGAAAATCTGCAGACGAGGTTTGCACGGGTGACTGGTAGGCGACTGATAAGTGACTGAAAGGTGAAACCCATTAAATCATTATCATCAAATGTACCACCTTCCAAATTTTGTAGACACATACATATATGTTACCTACGGCTACGAGTATGCACTCTGGATGTACATTATCAGAAAAATCTGCTTGCCGTCTCCTCGGCGTCTGCAGAAAATCTGCAGACCAGGTCTACAGAAAGGTCAAGTCTACAGGGAGGTGACTGGGGTGACTGATAGGTACTCGTGGTTGACAAGAAGGTCAAACCCATTTTTGTAAGGAAAAAACAATCTATTTTAGAGCACTGTATATATTGTCAGCGGCACTCCAATGAATGGTGTAACAGTCAACGACTTGAAAAGAGAGAGAGAGATTAATGAAAGAGGAAGAGACAAAAAGGACGCTATTTTCTGCCTCCCATCGCGGGGGCACGGCTCAGCGCCTTTAGGGATCGGGGAAGGGGAAGTAAAGATGATAGGAAGAAGAGAGGAAGGAAAGAAAAAGTGAATGTCATGGCAAGAGAACGTCTTGTCAGTACAGTCAGTAGTGCGAGTGAAAAGAGTCCGTCTATAAGGCGGCGAGGTCCGCGCAAGCACAGAACTCGAGGAAGGCTCGAAGGGCTTTCGTCTTCGAGCGCGCGGGAAAAAGTATGTCTTCCATTGTTTCGGCAGGTAGTCCAAGCAGACGATAGCGGCTTACCAGTGCGCAACGCTCAGTGGCCAGGTCAGGGCAGGACTTGAAAACAATACGGAACACAGGTTACATTCTTCTCCCTCTGAAGAATCCCGCAAGAGATTCTTGGTGAGCTGCTTCATTCGTGGTCACTGAAAAACGCTGTTATGAGGTTTGACTTTTAGAAAAGAAATTTCTGATGTTACTCAGTGTCGTGTACTTCATATTCAGCCCCTGCAATGTAATGCTGTTTTGGAGTGAAAAATCGTACTGTATGACATCTATATGACATTTCCTTCATACGACTTCTCATGCAACTGATAAGTGCGTAATCTTTGAGCAGATAAATAATGTTAATTTGTTTTGTCGGCGGAAAAAAATTCGTAATCACCGAGGGTTCATCAATCTTCCCCTTTTGTACGTGACAGTATGTAGCTGCAAAACCTATCTAGGTACGTTCACCGAGGTGTCTTACGTACTACAGCAAATCCCTTACAGAGAAAAGCATTTCACTCACAACTTACGCATCTGTACCACGCCTGGTCAAGATTAGTCCAAAGCAGTCGCATATTCAGAGGTTCGCGCGAAGTTCCGTAAGAAATCAAAACGTCCCACGTGGAACAGCCCGACTTGATGCATCAGCAACTACCTGACAAATATTTCCTTGCTTTTGTTTAAAATCGGTTAAATTTAGTATTTTATTCTATATAAAAAAGTGATGACCAAAAGGCATATGGAACATTTAACATGTGTCGCTGCTTAAGCCTTACAAAGTGCAATTTATCATCCCCAAGTTTAAACTTTCAGCAACTCTAAACCTTAAAGGGGTTTAGACTCTCCGTATTTTTCAATCTATGACTAACCCTATGATTAATCGTGTACGGCGGCTCATTCATTGCGTAACCTCAAAGCAAGCCCACCAGGTCTTTATGAACTTTTACTTTCCGTCAAAACATCAGTCTTACGTGCACCCCATCCTTCCACCGCAGGGAGTCCCTGTGGAAGTATTTTGCCTCAAGCGCTTAAGCCTAGCGTGTGCATATACTCTGCACAATTTATACGTAATACACATAGTCAAGCCGATCTTTAAGAGCACTTAGCTGATGCACGTGGCTGCGCGTCTGCGTGGCCCCGGGGGCGTCGTTTCCAGAAGTGCCCGCGCGTGGCGCAGCTATACGTGTGAGCATCCCGGGGCCATAATGTATAAAACGGTCGTGACAGCTCGTGGAGTGATTAGTACACTTCCCAGATGGCAATCAATGCGTAAACGCTCGCTCGCAGGCGGGATGCCACGCGCAGCGAGCGAGCGCTAATGAAACCCCGGGCGGTATTAGGGAAGAAGCGAGAGCAATAGAGGGATGAACTGTGTGCAGGATGCGACCGCGCATCAATGGGGTTCGTTGCATGTATGTGCGTTTATATGTGAATACTGCATATAATGCACATGTAGGCCACCATGCATTTATCCTGATGGGATTCTGCATTCACTGCTTCGTCTTCATTAGGAGCGGAGGGTACTTATTCTTTCCATCGACTGGTGGTTCGTCAATTAATGGCGCTCGCTTCGGGTATGTTTGAATCGGTCGGTAAGCGATGGAAGTTTTTTTGCGGAATAGGTGGATCGAGGGGAGAGATAGTGACTTTTCTGCGCTGTACGTATACGTTTAGGTGCGTGCGAATGGTTCCTGCTGTTGATTGGCGAAAATATTGTACAGACCTGTAAGCGTTTGTACAGGCATCGTAACAGAAGGGCTCAATGGTTCAACGAGAAGGCGGTATCTATACAGCGAATGATGTTCCACTTTGAGATCGAATAATGTGACAGCCTTAGTTTTTTGCTTTCCTCTGATATTCAACTTATATTATGTGTGCGCCCGGCCGTTGCTCGACTGCACTGTAAATGCTGACTGGCAGCGTCAAATTATACTTAGGCGTGTGCCATAGATCATGTCATGACATAGTAAATCAGATGGAGCGAACCAAAAAGGATCTACAAAAATAAAAAACGATAAAAAGGTTTTTATATCATTTATCGGCCTCATCAAACAATATAACATAAAAAAAATATTTCCTCAGGGTTGAACTGACATAGGAGAATTGAAAGAAGAAGAACAGAATTAACTGACATGAATTCCACGTAAAGTAGTGCTTCCATTGAGCAATACGTGCCACTTCGTTCCTGATTATTTATGTATTCCTTTAATTATAATAATAATATTATTAACATTAATAATGCTAATCAATAGATAGATAGATAGATAGATAGATAGATAGATAGAGATAGATAGATAGATAGATAGATAGATAGATAGATAGTAGATGATAGATAGATAGATAGATAGATAGATAGATAGATAGATAGATAGATAGATA
>NW_023607199.1:0-39065 GCF_013339725.1 Rhipicephalus microplus
AACCGCCACAGAAGGTCAGTAGCCATCACACTGCCACCCTCTCCCCGGCTTCGAGCAAAGCGAAGGTGCAGACCAAAGCTTCCTCGTCTCCTGCCAAGGCCGTGGCTTTCTGCGAGGGATACCCCCCTGGCAGCAACACTTCCTCATCTCGTCCTTCTACTGCGGCCTCCGAGCAAACGGCGTCTGCCCCCAGTGCGCGTGGCGTGCCCCAAAGCACGTGTCCGTGTTCCGATAGTCCCCACGTCGTTGGCGACCTTCCTTCGAGTGAATGTGCGGCCACCATCGTCTTTCGGCCCGTCGGGAAGAAGGCCAATTTCCTGGCGGCGTCGAGGGATGCAATCGCCGCCTTTCTTTCGGGGTTCCCAACCACCCAGCGTGTGCGGGTCAATTTCCGGCGCAACCTCGTTATTGTCGACACCCACCTTACCGCCCATTTGACGGACCTACTCCAGGCTTGGACGATCTGCGAGACCAAGGTTCGAGCCAAACAACTCGACCTGAACACCTGAGTTGGCGTGGTTTTGGAGTGGAGCAACGATCTCCTTCGAGGACGTCGCCGACTACATTGCTTCACTAGTGCCCCTCGTGTCCGGTGTACGAAGAGGCAACTGCCTCACCCTCACCTTCGCTGGGACTACCGTCCCGCTGGATATACTGCTTTACAAGCAAAGGCGCCCTGTTCGACCCCGCCAGCCCCGGCCCCTGCTGTGCTCCCGTTGCAGCCGCTTCGGGCACGCAACCGCCACCTGCTCTCGAGACGAACAGTGCCGGCGCTGCGGCATCAAGCACGCCCCAGGCTCGTGTGCAGCAAACCCCCACTGGATAAACTGTCGCGGAAAATATCCTGCAACCAAGCCGTGCTGTCGCATCACCATCGCAGGGCCGCGGTCATCATGGCCTCAACCGACGGCACCGTGACTCACCGCCAAGCCCTGGAGCACGCTAGGACCCCTGGCAGCAGCGCTTCCATCATCAAGAAACGCTCCTTCCAAGATGCAATCGTCGGTACCCGCGACACGACCTCGAAGGCCGCCCCTCGTCCTACAAAGAGTGCGCCCGTCGTCCCCACTACAACGACGATGGCCTCGCCCTCATGCACAACTCAGCTGGCCCCTGCCGTCGTCCAAAAGCGCTCGACGGCGACGCAGACACTACGCGCTTTTTCACAACCGCCAGTTCCTGTCGCCGTACCCAGAAGCGCGACGCCTGAGACCGCTTCCTCGACCTCGCAGGAACTTGACATCAAAACCAGGAATGACATCTTGACTGGTCTTGCTTCGGGACTTCGAATTGTGCTCATGACCCTCCCAGTTCACTCCCACGAGTACAATCTTTGTGTTGTGTCTCTGCTCGCCTTCGAGTTCATGGCTCATCGGTTTGGCCTCTCCCTGGACGAACCGGCTGCACTTCGTTAGTTCTTCCCTGGCCCGTGTTAAAACGTGCACATCACTGTACCCTCAGCCTTCTTGGGGGTATTCTGTCAACTACGTGTGACATGCGGGTAATCTTGCGCGCGCGCCTCTGGCAGATCGAATGCGCCTTTTTTTTTCTCTACTTTTCTCTTGCCTCTTTTCTCGTGTCCCTTTAATTCCAATTACCCCATCCCCAGCGCGGAACTGTGGAGGTGCTCTCGTTTGAGAGAGGCAGTAACGGAACTGCGCTTATTTCTTCCTCTTTTCTCTTTTCTAAGTCACTTCAGTTCATGCGACATGACTCGCTCTCTGTATTTCGTGCCGACCGGTTGTGCCCCCGCGATCTCCGACGAAAGCGCATCTCTGTTCGACTGGCTCGCCCTACGTCATCTCCTGCCGCCGACAAGAGCTCTCGCTGAGTGGTGCCCCGTCCTCGGACTCCTGCGACCGTGTACATCTTTTCTATCTTCTCCTTGCTTCTGGGTGTCGCTGTCCCTATGCCACGCTCTCTCCTTCCCCCTCTATCTCTATTCCTTTAATCCTATCATTTTAATCCCTCCTTACCCCCATCCCTCGTGAACTACTGTTGAGGTGTCGCACTGTGATGCAGACAGTTACGGGGCTCACTTTTCTTTTCTTTTTTAAGAATAACATAAGAACTCGGAGTGCTGAAGAAAAAAATGTAAGCCGTAAACTTTGTCCCCTGTTTTTTTTTCAAGCTGATGGCGTTTCCAGCATGAGCTCCAGCTACTGCTCCTGAAATACGTGTTTGCGTTCTCATTTCTATACAAGTAAGACGTGCAATGGCATTTGTATTCGTGTTCCCATAAATTGCTGCACGCTGAAGCAAGGCAGTCTTTGCAACGTTTCGCTAGCAACCATTTACCAAGTGAAGGCGACTCATACGTTTCACGCTGAAGTCACATTCATGCAACGAACTTTATCGCAGCTAATTGCGTGTGCCTACATTTCGTTGAATGTGTTTTGTTTATTATGTTGGGGTAACGGCACACGCTGAATTAGAAGCAAGTGCGCGTCATCGGTTCGTTCTGAGGAGGGAGCAACGGTACTGAAGCGTACTTAATTTGTTTCGTAGAAAGGAGAACGCAAACACGTATTTCGGGAGCAGTGGCCGGAGCTCACGCTGGAAACGCCATCAGCTTGAAAATAAAGGGAGGTGGGGGACAAAGTTTACGGCTTACCTTTTTTCCCATTGAGAGAAGGGGAAAACAACATATCCCACATGAATGGAGGCAGGACTTTATCATCAAACCACTTCCACGCAACATGCATCCTCAGTTCCACGAACATCGACGTCGGGCACGGGCAAAAGTTCACGACACCTACTCAGATACTGAGGGCGCCTTCTGTGTCGATGCAGCTGGACCAGTGAACGGCAAATATACAGCAAGCTTCATTTGTGGAAAACAGGTTGATTGTATATCAGCCCAGGACAGAGATCGACACAACTAGTATGGAAGAAGCAGGAATCTCCCTCGCCCTACGAAACCCAAGGTCCACTTTCGTTCTGACAGATTCAAAAGCAGCCTACCAAAATTTTTGTAAAGGCTACATTGGCCCCATTGCGCATTGACTTCTTACACAACTCTCGTCCTTACGCTCAGAGGGCGAAAGAAAGCAGCTGATATGGATATCCGGCCTTTGCGGTGTTAGAGGCAATGAGCTCGCCCATGCTTCGACCCGAGAATTTCTCTTCCGGACCTCCGACCCCGGCATATCGCACCCACCCTCGGCTATGCGTATGGACCCGCTCCTAACATGGACAGATATTCTAGAACATCAAAGACTCGAAAGGTAGAAACTTCCGCCCCTGGGGCCAAAGCTCAGTAAAGAATCTCAGGTAGCGTGGCGTCGCCTGCAGACCTCGTCTTACCCCACTCCATACATACTGTCCAAGATAGATCCCGACACATATACCACAGTGCAGGTTCTGCGTCACTAAAACAGCCACCCTGTACCAGAAGGTATGGGAATACCCACACAATCCACCTCTACAACCCAGAGCACAGCACAACACTGTAAGGTGGGAGGCAGCTCTGTCCAGCTCGGATCCGAAGACCAAAGAGGCCCTCGTGAGACGAGCGAGGACAGCGGCCCGTGCCAATGGGATCCCAGACTAAGGAACTCACTCACCGACATTCTTTCCTCGGTCGCAAATGAATTTTTTATTCTCTCTCTCTACCTTTTTCCCCTTCAGCATTCAGAGTTCGTATCTGTGTGACGCAGAAATACGTCGGCATTGCGGTTATCAGCCAATACATGCCTCACGTCGATACGCCTTACGTATACGTCTACGTAAACACATGCGGACCTGTGCGTACTGCGCCGCGCGGATTCTCTAACATGGCGGCTATGCACACAACGGCCTACAGATGGCAGCAATTTTGTTGTTTACTCGAACCTCGCGAGAAAAAAAAACATCCGCAGACATGTTGTGAAAGGTCGCAGATACTGCATTCGCAATAAATTCGCGAATGCAAAACCTCTTCAGTGTCCCTTTAAGACAAGATGTCTACGATTCCTGACTAGAACACTGTTGGGCGTCTGGATCACATAAGAACGTGGTCTTTGAGCAGGACTCAGAACTGCAGCCCACACTTTGGCGTCTTGCAGCCACACCTCTTCTCCTTCATTTAGGGCACGGAGATGCTTTGCAGCATAGTGAGTATCGAAGTTCCTGGCTTGCGCTTGTCGTTGTCTTTTGTCCCTGTCTTCAAAGTCATTGGTGGACGGCCAGTCCAGCTGGAGCTTCTTTCTCAGAACTGGGATGCACGTTCAAAGGGAGCGTCCCATCAGGAGCTCAGCTGGAGTATAGCCACAGATGTCTGAGGTGTTACGGTAAGCGAATAAGGTTAAGAAGGGATCCATGGCTTTTTTAATATGCCCTTATTAGTCTAAACTATTCACTCTACCTCCCCGTTCGATTGCGGATAATGGGGCTACTTGTAATGTTCCGGAATCTATATACCTCGGCAAAGTTCCCAAATTCTGTACAAGCAAACTGTGGCCCATTGTCGCTGATCACGGTATCTGGAATGCCATGTTGTTCAAAAATGCTTTTCGTTGCGAGGATGACCGCATCAGCCCAAGTGGATCGCAGTGAAATTACTTCCGGATATCTAGAGCGGCGGTCCACTACCAGCAAGAAATCTTCAACATCCATATGGAATAAGTGTATAGTGACTTGCTCCCAAGGTGAGGAGGGAGCCTTGGTGTTGACTAGAGGCTCAGCCGGCTACATTCTAGTAATAGCACAAAAGCGACAGTTGGATATGGCTGTCTTGTATTAGCTAGTGATGCCAGGCCACCAGAGCCAACTTCTGGCTAAAGCCAAACATCGGTTGATGCCTTGATGGTCATCGTGCAGTCATTCCAGCATGTTCTCGCGCAAAACATTTGCTACCATAACCCCATCACTAACAAGCCTTCAGAGACAGAGAAGTTTCTACGATATTCCCGAAAAGGAATCATGTTAAGGGGTTGTAAGCGGGCCTGCAGTCAGGTGATGAACAACGTTTATTGTCGTTGAAACGAAGTAGATAGAGGCAAGAATGGTGACGTAACAGGTCACGTGATTTCAAAGAAATGGCTGGTGATGTCGGAGTGACTCAGCCATGCTACATCTCTCTTTTCTTAGGGAAGCAAATAATTACACTGGTCTTTCTGGTTGTGGGTAGCGGCAGGGCTCCCGGCGTGGCCTTGTGCTTCTCCGCAACTCTTGAGCGGGCTGGGCGTCGTCAAGTAGTTCGGATCCGTCACGAGGTCTTTCTTCGAGATATGTAGGTGCGTCTCGCAGATGCTCGCGCGTGCGTCTAATTTCCTGGCCCTCTTCCGTCTTCACCACCACGGAGCGCGGCGTCTCAGCTGGCCTTAGAACGACCGCAGGTGTCCAAGTCTTTTCATGGGTATCGTATGTAGTCACCCTCTGGCCAGGTGATAGAGGTGGCAGGTGCCTGGATCGGCGATTGTGGTAGATCCTCTGGCGTTGGCGGATTTCCTGGAGACGGTTATGGACGGCTCGGTTGGGCACAGTTTCGGGCACCAGGTGGCTTGAGGGTACGGGCAGCAGGGTTCTCGTCTGTCTTCCCATCAGTCTCTGCACAGGGGATTTCCAAACAGATCTCGCGGTGTATTACGCCATTCAAGCAGAGCCATGTGGAAGTCAGGTGTTCTAAGAGAGCACTTCTTTATTAGCTTTTTTGCTTCTTGCACGGCCCTCTCTGTCATACCATTTGAGCGCGGATGATATGGGCTTGACGTTACGTGGGTAATGCCGAGCCCATATAAAAAGTCTTTGAATTCTGTGCTGTTAAATGGCGGCCCATTGTCGCTGCACAGTTCAAGCGGTAATCCATGAACCGAAAAAGTTCTACGCACCAAGACTTCAGCTGATTAGCAGTCGTATGGCGAAATTCCCTTATTTCAAAAAGAAAGAATAGAAATCGACAATAATGGCAAACTATCGGCCCCCGTAAAAGAATAGGTCCATTCTTACAGCTTTCCAGGGCAAGTTTGGAACCTCATGGCTCAAAAGCGGCATCTTTGCGTTTCGGAGCTGATGCTTCTGACTCATTTTGCAGTTTCGGCAAAATTGCTCTATGTCGCTTGCCAGGCAGGGCCAGAGCATGACGCTTCGTGCCCGCGCCTTCATCTTATCGGCTCCGGGGTGTGCGACGTGCAAAATAGCCAATATTTCTGCTTTCATCGAACTTGGTATGATCACCTTGTTGCTGCGAAATAGAAGGCCGTCTTGTGCGTGTATCTCCTCCTGATAAGACCAGTATGGGCGGATGGCTTCTGGAACCTCGTGCTTCTTGTCAGGCCAACTGTTAGCGCATATTCCCGCGGCTTTTAGAGAACGGTATCGCTGTTTGTTGCTGCGAGAATACTTTTTAGACGGGGTTTCGAGGCTGAAACAAATTCTAGCACATTTACTTGAAACTGCGCAGTTTCCTCACACATGCTCACTGTGCTCGGAAAACGCGACAAAGCATCAGCAAGAAAAAGATCTTTGCCTGGCTTATAAACCAGCTTGATCGATAGCGCTGCAAGGTCAGCCTCATGCGTTGCAAGCGAAGGGGACACTGATGCAGCGGCTTGTTAAATATTGGTACTAAAGGCCTGTGGTCGGTCTCTACAATCACTTCTGCCTGACCAAAAACATAGTCATGGAACTCCGTGCAACCATGCACTATCGCAAACATTTCCTTCTCAATTTGTGCATAGTTTTGTTGCGCCTCTGTGAGTGACCGGGACGAAAAAGCGATGGGGTGGCCGTCTTGCATGAGAACTGCGCCGACTCCTAATTGCTTGCGTCAACCGAGAGAATGAAAGGCTTTTTAGGGTTGAAGAAACCAAAATGGGTGCTTTCGTCAAGGATTGACGCAAGGTCTCCAAACTCTTTTGCTGCGCCTCCGTCCAAACCCATGCAATGTCTTTACGCACACTGTTCGAAGCGGAGCGGTAACCAGTGACATGTTGGGAATGAATCGCTGCACGAAATTCATCGTACCAACATACCTGCAGTTCTTTCTTGTTCTTCGGTTCCGGTATTCCAAGTATGTCTTGTACCCTCTCCGGATCAAGGCGTAGGCCTTCTGTAGTGAGTATGTGTCCCAGATGCCGGACCTCCGGCTGCAGCGACGCACTCTTCTTGGGGTTAAGTCGGAGGTTGTGCTGTTGACACCAGGATAACACAAGTTTTAGGTTGCAGTCGTGCTCTTCTTTAGTTTTGCCCATACTAATACGTCATCCATCACAACTGCCACACAGGACAACCCTTCCAAAACGCGGTGCATTGCTGCTTGGAATATTTCTGGGGCCAAAGCTATTCCGATCGGCATGCGAAGGAACCGATAGCGACCATATGGAGTGCTCATGGTGCAAAGTTTGGAGCTCGACTCGCTAAGCCGAATTTGCCAAACCCTGAAACTGCATCAAGCGGAGAAAAGAATCTTGCTCCGGCAAGCCTAGGAGCGACATCCTCTAACGTTGGCATGGGATAGTTTTCACGGAGTATGGCTTGATTGAGCGATGTTGGATCAAGGCAAATTCGAACTTTGTCTCCTTTAACAACGGTAACCATATGGCTGGACCATTCTGTAGGCTCAGTTACCTTTTTGACCCCTGATCCCCCATACGCTAAACTTCCGCTCTAGTCTTGTCCTCCAGGGCCACGGGCACCCTTCGAGCTGGTACGACGACACCCACGGCGCCGGGCTTGAGTTTTATTTCGTACTCGTAGTCCTTGAGCACACCCATCCTGTGAAGACATCTGCGAAAGGTTGGGCTGGCTGGTAAAGTTGATCGACGTCAATGTGTTGTACCCGGCGGATAAATTCAAGGCGTTCGGCTGCTGAACCACTCAGAGTCACTGGTACACTTTGCTCTATGATCTAGAATGTTTCGTGGATCACCCTCTCATTGGCTGAAAGCTGCAGGTGCACTTTTGCTTGCGCGGTTGCCTTGTGGCCGAAAAATGCTGTTAGCGCGACTCGGCAAGCCTGCTCTGGTAGATCCGGTAGCTTTGCAACGTCCCTTCTTGAAATGACGCAACAATAACCCCCGTGTCTAATTTGCAAATTATTGGTTGGCCTTCAATGTCCACCGTCGCGCTCCAGTGGTTTGTGTTGACCGTGCTCACCGTTAATGTTTGCAGAAAAAAAATGTCGTCTTCTGCGCATCATTCCCGTAGTTCTTTCTTCTTGCAAGGAATGGTTCGCGAAGGCGTTGCCGATTTGCATGCACGGGCAAAGTGGTTCAATCCTCCGCACTTATTGCATGTTCTACCGGTGGCGGGGCATCTTTCGCCGCGGTGTGCGCGATAGCCGCAGCTGCCGCAGGCATCCCCTTTCTTTGCGACAGCGTTAACTGCCGTGTCCTGCGCTGTCTCCGCGGCTTCACTGATTTCACGAAACTGCTGTTTTCCTTGCTCTTGCGTGCGACAGATATCGATAGTCTTCTTGAATGAAGGGTTTTCCGCAATCAGTTTCTGCTGCCGGTTCTTGTCACGAATACCCAGAATAATACGACTGCGCAGCATCCGATCTTCCATTACCCCAAATTCACAGTTTGTGGCTAACATTCGTAGCTTCGTCAGCCACTCATTGAAAGGTTCCCCTTCCCTTTGGTTTCTAAACCCAAATAAAAATTCATGATAGGTCAAGTTTGTTTCTGGCTTGTAGAACTCTGCAAACTTGGCAATTAAGACGTCTACGTTATTTTTGTCCTCTTCAGCCTCAACGTGAAGGTGCTGTATACCTTCCTTGCCTCTTCGCCAATAATCACTAGCAACGTGGCTGCTTGCACTTCTTTCGCTTGCTTCGTCAACTGGGTAGCAGTGGAAAATAGCGCGAACTCACTCTTCCAAGTTTTCCATGCAAGCCAGGTGTTGCGCGATGTGTCCAGCGGCTTTGGCGGCGCCAAGATTGTTGACCGAAAAATCGCTGGCGGCGTGGCCATTTCAGCTAGGCACCGCTGCCACCATGTAAGCGGGCCTGCAGTCGGGTGATGAACAACGTTTATTGTCGTTGAAACGAAGTAGATATAGGCAAGAATGGTGACGTAGCAGGTCACGTGATTTTAAAGGAATAGCTGGTGACGTCGGAGTGACTCAGCCATGCTACAGGGGTAACCAATCATGTCTGGGCTAGTAGAGTATTCTGTTAGGGTAGGTATCTATCCAAAGTCTGCTGGGCTTTGAAGTTATCCAGACGTGCTGCCAAAGTCGAAGGGAGCCGCAAGTACCTGGGATACTTCCACGTTGTTTGCTGAAACTGGGTGAGACTTGACGGTCCCTGGACAGAGTGTCCGTCGTGGCTAGGAATTAGCCTGGTACATATCTGGTAGAGAACTGGTGCGGAATCAGTCGTATCCGGAAACGTTGTACCCTTGTAGGCATGACGTCGAGGTCAGCTGAACCAAGCAGCTTGGCAAATGGTTTGTTATTGGTCTCGATGATAACTTGAGGCCCCACAATAACTTCTCGAATCTTTGGACAGCCCACGCAACAGCCAGAACTTGCTTCACAATTAGGCTGTATTTATGCTCTGCAGTGGTGAGAGCACTTGATGCAAAAGCGACCGGATGCCTTTCGCCGTTATGTTGGTCTAGTAAGAGTACGGCTCTAAGTGCACAAGAGCTAGCATCGTCAGATACAATTGTTGTTATCCACGTTACGCGTCATAACATCCGAAAAGAGGCACAAAAATGGGTCATTTTTAGGGATTCGCAGGCTGCTCTAGCGTCGCTGCAAAGTGATAGAAAACTCTTTCTAAACGCTTCCCTATTGTATGAGACCTTAAAAGAAATCGCATAAGCAAGTGAAATGAACCACGAGATCACATTTCAACGAATACCATGTCACTACAATATTCCAGAAAACACTGCAGCGGATGCCGCGGCAAATAGGGCCCACAATAACGAAGGGAGAATTTTTCTGCCAATTTCACGCACAGAAATGCGTCTACTCCTTAGACAGATAACCTGTAGCGTCACCAAATACAAAGGGTTCGACGAAAAATCTAAAAGTTCAAATTTATATTTAATAGACCTTTGCATAAAACTAAGCATTCCATCAGAGTTAAGGAGTAAATGGGAGATTTGAAACATCGGTCCACCCCCTACGGCTTGGTACAGGATTTATGCGACACTTCCTGCACAGGATAAAACGTGCGCCTAGTACAGACTGTTCGTGCGGCCACCTTAATTGACCAAAACGTACATGAGCGGCTTCTGGAGTGCCCGAAATATGAGACACAATAAAAAGTATTACGAGCAAGTTAGCAACTTTTATATATAGGTGGCCTTTCACGGTGATGGAAATAATAGGTCCATGGCCAACTGCACATCTTCAAAAAAGAGCACTTGTCGCCTTCAAGAAGTTTCTTGAAGAATCAAATATTTTACGGAAATATTGACCTACGTGATGTCGCCTTCACGCAAAAGGAAATACGTAATATTTAGTTAGCTTGTTTCATATCTATAATCATTTGCCTCAGTGTGAACTGACCTTGTGTGTGGAACTTGTGTGCGCCAGGATCTTTTTTTTTCTGAGGGGGGGGGGGGGGGGGTCCCAGACGACAATTGCGTTTCTTCAGGGGCGTGACAGGTGGTGGTGGTAGCGGTTAGAAGATGAGAAAAGGCACCTAATTTCTGCAACCCGGTCGGGAGCACGGCGCAGTGCCTACGACAGGGAGGCGCAAAGCTTACGCGTTGTGTTTTGACAACGCTTGCTCTTGGGGTGTTGGGGAAGGGGGGGGGGCGAACGAAGGGGGCAGACGAGAATTCGGCAGGAGGCTTCAGCCCACCCGTGACATTCCCCCCCCCCCCCCCATAGTGTCGCTGGTGTAGTCGAAACATGCGAGATAGTGATCGTACCCCACTGGCTTCGCCCACTTGATTCGTGGAGATGCGTGGATTTTTTGTTATTATTATTATTGTATCCATTTGAGTGGCTGAGACGCGGGGGCTGCGCGTGCGAGGAGAATCGAGAAGGGAAACGCGCGTCCGAGTGGAAGGGAGAGTATTTTCCTAAATAAAGAGATTTTATAACTATATGCGCTGAACAATGCTTTAACTTTTCTATTCATTGTCGGAATAAACGTATCGCTAGCGCGCAGGCACTCGCCACATGTATGTTTAGGTGGGTATCAACCAGTTACTGTATCATATGTTTAGGCGGACTGTACCATGCTCACTTTGCGTGGTCGGCGGTTATTCAAACATTGATCGTTCTGTTACAGCTCTACCATTGAGTGGTGCAAAAGGGATCGACTATCTCTCATGCGAGAGCGATTATGAACATTTACCGAAGGCGGACACGCCTCTACGCACACGATGAAATAAGAAGCACTGATACCAGATTAATACTGACGCTGTTCGTCCATCAATTTCCTACCTTTGACCCCTCCACGCCTAATTCGATAACCGTCCCCTTCACTGAAACTGACTGAAATAATTTCATTCATAGTTCCCTAGGTGCCTTAGGTCCTTAGGCTCTGCCCTAGGTACTGACAACGCCTCCTCTAGAAAGATGCCTGAGGAATGGCTCACGCTCCCAGCGGAGTTGGCCTGCCTTCAGTTTTAAACAAGCTCCGCGCGGTGGCACTCGCGACCGACACTATCATTGCGGCGACGGGTTGTACCAGCTAAGCGTTTTTTATCTACAGCCCATAGGGGCGCGTCAGTCGAGAGTTGTTCAAGACCTGCAATTGTGCACCACTGTTTCGGAGGCTATGTACAGTGCTGCGTTGTTGCACCGTCCGCCACAGATGACGCTAGCGACCAAGAACATTTTCAAAATGAAAGAGAAAAAGGATGTGGCAGCTGTTTTTTTTTTTCTCATGTGGCAGGCATCTTCCTAGAGTAGGCGTTGTACCAGCTAAGCGTTTTTCATCTACGGCCCATAGGGGCGCGTTAGTCGAGAGTTGTTCAAGACCTGCAACTGTGCCTCACTGTTTCGGAGGCTATGCAAAGTGTTGCGTTATTGCACCGTCCGCCACAGGTGACGCTAGCGACCAAGAACATTTTCAAAATGAAAGAGAGAAAGGATGTGGCAGCTGTTTTTTTTTTTTTCTCATACGGCAGGCATCTTTCTAGAGGAGGCGTTGGTAATGACAACGTCTTCTCTAGAAGATGCCTGCCGCATGAGAAGAAAAACGGCTGCCACACCCTTTTCCTCCTTTATTTTAGAATGTTTTCCGTCGCTAGCGTCACTTGTGGCGGATGGTACGACAACGCAACACTTTGCGTAGCCTCCGAAATAGCGGTGTACCTTTCCTTCCTCCGTGGTTGCAGGTCTTGAACAACTCGCAGATGAAAAACGCTTAGCTGGTACCGCCTGCTCCCGTGATAATGAATGGATGGATGGATGGATGGATGGATGGATGGATGGATGGATGGATGGATGGATGGATGGATGGATGGATGGATGGATGGATGGATGGATGGATGGATGGATGGATAGATGGATGGATGGATATGGCTGTACCCTTTAGATCGGGTGGTGGCTAGCGCCACCAAGCCGTTGTCACGGGTCCCGTTAATTAGGGAGGCGATCGCCGGGCTAATTCCAAGGGCCGAACTATCGGCCCCCCGAACCGCACCACGAAAGCGTGGACAATTTAGAAGTGGTCCTTTTTGGCGCGCCAGCGGACGCCGGCTGTGGCCCAAAGAACAAGTCAGAGCCGAGAGTTGATAAACAAAACAGAATTATATTCTCAATAATGGCAGATCCAAAAACAATACACAAGTATGCACACTCCACAATAGTTGAATGCAATATGTCACCGACCAAACAACGTACTACACAGTACGATCAGCCACACTCGAAACAACGGACACAGACAACAATACGCACTACAATGCAGTCACATGCATTAAACAACTAAGACACTTAAAGACTAAAGAGATAGAAAACCTATTCAGTCCAAAGTTCTTGGAACAAAAGTCTGGATGATACTCCTCCGAGAATCACTCACTCAAAGTCCAGCGTTGTTGTCGTTCCGCTTCCCCCGAAGTTTCTCTTCCAGGAAACCTCGCGTCTTCAATGGGCCACTTTCCAAGCTTCAAATTTCTTCGCCGGAAACACGTCGGCTTCACACCCGCAGCCATTGCCACGCGTCTTCGCTCGATAGCGGTAAACACACACTCTTGCCTGTAGCTCGAGTCTTCACCCCTCAGGTGGAAATCATCTTCTTCTCCTGCTTTGTCTCTACGGACAAAACCTTCGCCGACTACACGGCGGAATGCCTACGCGCTCTGGCGCTAACTTCCGTCTTCTCCTGCTTTGTCCCTACGGACAAAACCTTCGCCGACTACACGGCGGAATCCCTACGCGCTCTGGCGCTAACTTCCGTCTTCTCCTGATCTATCACCTCGGCTGCTCGATTAAATACCCTCTGCGTGAGATTCCAGAAAGTTCTCGTCATTTAGTCGGCGCGATACGCAGTGAAGGCTGGGTAGAGGGCGAGACGGCTCGAAGGCCGTTCGCGATGGATGACTCAACCCGGCATGACCACGCCTTTTTCCTTCTAGAAATTTCGAGTGCTTGCTCGGCCGCCGATGTGGGGTGAGGAGGTTCGTCGGCGAAGCCACGCTTCCGAGAGGAGAGGGAGCGTGCCCGGGGAGCTTGTTTTCTTTTTCTCTTTTTCTTTTGACCTCGCAGCGTCACTCCGGCATTTCGTCGCGGAAATTTGGTGGCGCGCCCTTTTTGAGCGCTCGTTCTGTGACACTGCACCCCACTTTAAGAATATTATCTCATAATATTCAAAACCACACAAACGAGCGTGAACAGACACCACACACTTTCACAGACTGTAACACAATCCATCGCTCATGACTCTTCACATTCATCATTAGATCGTTCAACACAATTGTACATTGTAATTCAATTCCACAACACATGAAATATAGCCACAGGTACATGAATGCAACACTCCATCACATATTCCAAACAATACAAATGTACAAAGTTCTCTCATTACAACAATTATACAATACTATACATCACATCACCGTAAGAAACATTTTGACTCACTCGACATACAGTTGTGGCACAGGAAAACAATCACATTAAATTAACATATAGCACTGTCAAACACATTCCAAATCGACTTCGAAACCTATCCGGTGCATTTCGAGCGGCGCTTGCGCCCTTTCTTGCGGTGCCCTCTCGATCTCTTCTTATTGTTTTTGCTCGTTTTGTTCCGGCGAGCCCCTTCCAACGACGGTATCTGAGGCGGCGTCTCAGCCATCGTTGTCACTTCCGACACTGCTAACGGGTCATGACGCTCAACCGATCCTGCCCGGTTACTCACCCGCTTGTTCGCGTCCCGACATTTGGCCTGGCTAGCCAACTCCGTCACCTTTACACTGTCGGTCGGTTGAGGCCGTGCCAACGTAAGTCCAGCTGCTCGGCCCGTGAACTCATTCAACACGATCATCTTCTCATTCACTGTCTCTTGCGACGCGGCTTCACCTTGGGCTCTAGTGAGATCCGTCACGGGATGCTCTTCCACTGTATCTCGCGGTCCCTGGGTTGGCGAGGACTCTATCTTAGGGTCTTCTCCCAAACATTCCGAATCATTCGGTCCTCGCGCCCCGTCGATGTTTCCGATGACGAGGTCGTACAGGGGGGTCGTCATGCATAAAGCAGTAACCTTCCCGCTGAAGTACGGGGTTTCAACCTCAATTTCTGCTTCGGGAAGCATCCGAACCGTACGGAATTAGGCAAACCGGTTTCGTTTTGCCTGTTAACTCACCTTCCCGTACCAAATTTCTCCGCACGATAACCGTGGAGCTACCGGTGTCTCTTAACACCGTAACCTTTTTGCCCGCAACTTTTCCAGACAGCGTTGGCATTCCCTTCGTAACACCGTTTGGCTGTTTTGCCATTACAGCACCCACAATAGGAATTTTCTCCCCATTTTTCAACTCTACGAATCCGTCGGTGATGGCATTATTACCGGATTTCGGTGCCGCTTGCACACAGGATACCTGGTGAGTTTGACTCGCTCCGTTTCGACATGCGTCTGCTTTGTGCCCAGTCTGTCCACACTTAAAACATTTTACTACCGTAGGGCTCGTAAAGTTAGTACGACAGTTGCTCGCGCGATGACCCACTTGGTTACACGGGAAACATCGCGGAACACTCTCCGGTGCATGCTTTTTTTGTTCGGGTGCCGAATTTTTCGAGTCTTCGGGACACTCCTTCTTGACCTTGGCCAAATTAGTTCCACCTTGAGCTTCCAAGAATTGATCAGCCAGTTCAAGCATTCCTTCAAGTGACTCAGCCTTCCTCTCTTTCAAGTACAGCGACAGGCTTGGGTGGCAACTAGTAAGAAATTGTTCTCTAATTAGGAGCTCTCTAAGCTCATCATACTCTTGCGCTGTCCCTGAAAGTTCAATCCATCTGTCGAAATAATGGCAAAGTCGGGCGGCATACTGCGTAGCCGTCTCCCCATCAGCTGGCTTCCCTGTCCGAAATCTGTCCCGGAATCCTTCCACAGTAAATCTAAATCGCTTCAGCAAAGCAGTTTTCACCTTTGCATAGTTGGCTGCATCGGTCGGCGTCAGCCTGCCGTACACACTCAGCGCTTCACCACTCAAGCAAGTACTCAAAGCAGTTGCCCATTGATGTTCCGGCCAATTCTGGCTCCTCGCAATCGTCTCAAATCTGTGAAGGTACGCGTCAAGGTCGTCCTTCCTTTCATCAAACGCTACGAGCAGCTTGCTTGGATTCAAGCGGAAGCCATGGTCTTCCCGTTCACTGCTTTCAACTCTAGCTTGGACGGTAGTTTCACTTCGCTGTTGCAAACAGAGCCGCTCGAGTTCCATCTCGTGCTGCCGCTGCCGTTCTCTTTCCTCTCTTTCTTCTTTCAGCTGTCGCTCCTTTGCCTCTCTTTCTTCTCTCGCCCTCTCAGCAGCCAGCTTTTCTCTCTCCAACTCCAACTTCAATTGCTGCTCTCTTTCTACTTTCAGCTGTCGCTCCTTTGCCTCTGTTGATTATTTTTCACGTTCTGGGCTGGGACAAGGAAACGAGAAAGAAGAAGAGCGCGAGCGAGGGACGCGGGGACGCTCAAGTGACAGCAGAGCGCTTCCGAACGCAGTTAAATAAACAAGTATTTTTGCCTTATACCTTAAAGACGGAGTTGAGTCTGATCGCAGTGTCTGGAACGCCATCGTCTAAACATTGGTGCCGAAGAACCGGGATTGAAAACCAGGACCCTACGGACGGCTACCAGTCAACTGCAGCGGCATGGAGCGACTGAAGTCGAAGCGGACGTCGCGGCGAGCACAGAACACGAGGATTATAAACGAGGCAAGTGAGCTCCTCGCTAACGACTCTGCCTCCTATGACCAGCTCAACTCCATATATGAGAGGCTGAAGGCTAATAACGAAGAGCTTAAAAACCTGAACAACGAGATTGAGCCGCATATACCTGACGAGGAGTTCGAGGTCGAGTATAACGCTGTCTTACAATACGAGGACGTTGCTACGCGCATTCTCGCTGAGATTCTCAGCAAGAAAGATCGCATGCTAAGGACATCGACCGGAACTCAAGAAACAGTTGCCCAGACAGTCGTAGCACCATCAGACGGAACTGGAGTTAAATTGCCTAAACTGACAATAGCTCCTTTTTTTGGAGACCTATGCAAGTGGACCGAATTTTGGGAACAATTTTACCAAATTGTTCATAGTAACAATCGCATCACTGCCACAGAGAAGTTTCATTACCTGCGACTGTATCTTAAAGGAGACGCTGCATCAGTAATTGCGGGCCTTCCGACGACAGAAAGTTGCTACAGTGACGCCATCAAAATGCTACAGAAGCGATTTGGGGACAAGACGCGCCTGGAGCAAGAATATTTTGCCAAGCTACGGATGTTAAGCCCTGTCCGTTCATCGACTGACACCAAAGCGCTACGCAGCTTGTACGACCAAGTTCTCGTGAATATCCGAGGCTTAGAGACTTTGGGTGTGCACAAGTCGTCATTTTCGTCAATGCTCTGCGACATCCTACTGCGTGCTCTTCCACGGGATATAGTCGTGCAGTATCATCGATCATGTGCCGTCCAGTTGGCATATGACTCGAGAGCTGAAGCTACACCCGTGGGACTGGACCGTGTGCTCAACTTCCTGTGTATCGAGCTGGAAAGCCTGGAGAAGAGTGATTTTAAGGATGCCAAAGGACGAGAACATGGAACACTCCCCGTGGCCAGTCAGTCGACGTACTCTCGGCGTGGGAAACCGACGTCATCTGTGCTTCACAGCAACTCGGTACGAGAAAAAAAGGACAACTGCGTATTCTGCTCGTCCAGCCATCACGGATCGGAAGCCTGCACAGCTGACTTGTCACTGACGCAGAAGAAGGAACTGCTTTCCAACGACAAAAGGTGTTTCCGCTGCACCACCAAAGGACATCGGGCACGGGACTGCAAAAAGAGGATTTCCTGCTCCAGATGCCAAGCTCGACACGCTACAAGCATGTGCGATCCCGATAGGTGTTCGCGAAAGTCAGACTATGCTAACAAGAACTACGAAAAAACTACGACAGTCTGTGCATCACTTGGAAGAAGACCCGTCAAGGAAGACTCTACCACTTCCGTTTTTCTTCAGACTTTCAGAGCATGGGCCATGAATGATGACACCTGCCGCTACATACGAGGCGTTTTCGATGGTGGCAGTCAGAGGACTTTCGTAACTGAAGATCTGTCCAAGCACCTCAAGCTGAAAAGCGTGGGAGCAACTCGAATAGCCTTCAATACTTTCGCAAATACATCGGACCAAGAGGCTAAGAGGCGTCGCATAGTAGAACTACGACTGCGAAGCCAGTTTTCCGACGCGGAAATAGTCTTAACTGCAATAGAGATCCCAAGCATCTGCCAAGACATCGCAGAGACTGCAATGGACGTAGCCTTCGTTGCGTCTTTCAAGAAGCTGGGAAACGATGTTGCCGATGAGCTCCAACATCCATCTATCATAAATAAGAGTGGCATCAGCGTACTTATCGCGTCCGATCAGATGTGGAAAGTGTTGACCGGCGAAGTTTCACGGTGCGAAGGCAACAAATCATTGATCGCACTGAACTCCAAGCTTGGATGGACCTTCCAGAGAAGCACATCGCACTTGGTGTCCCACCCAACTACTTCACAAATAATGGTGTGCGTGCTAAAAGCCGAAGCTACCGATTCCGACGAGATTTTACGCTCCTTTTGGGAACTTGAAAACATAGGAATCACGGACACGATAAACAAGCCACCTGAAATGAGCAACATCATGAGGCATTTTGAGCAAACGATTAGCTTTGTAAACGGAAGATATGAAGTGACCCTCCCTTGGAAGGATAATTTCGAGCTTGCAAGCAACAGGCAAGTAGCCGTTACTCGACTGGACAAGCTTGTCAACCGTCTCAACTCTAGAAAAGGACTGCTCGAAACGTATGACCGTACCGTAAGGAAGTACTTGAGGGCAGGACACGCCGAAGTAGTCAGTGACGTACCTGCAGAGGTGACGAAATTATATTACATGCCGCACAAGGAAGTCATGCGTGAACAAGCACTGACGACGAAAATGAGAGTGGTGTTTGACGCTTCGTCACATGCCAAAGGATGCAAGTCCCTTAATGACTGCCTTCAAAAGGGTGACAACTTATACCAAGACCTCGTGCAAATTCTGCTACGCTTCAGAACGCACCCGGTGGCAGTTATCGCGGACATAGAAAAGGCATTCCTTCAAATTGCGATTCGGGAGGACGACAGAGACGCTTTCCGCTTTCTCTGGTTTGCAGAAGGAGATTTATCCAAGGGCAAGCTGCAAGAGTGGAGGATGACACGAGTGCCTTTTGGAGCTACATGTAGCCCATTTTTGCTCACAGCTACTATTCTCTACCACGTGAAAAGAGCACCGGATGTCATGGCACAAACAGCGCAAACTCTTGCCGAGTCGTTTTACGTGGATGACTTAGTCACTGGTGCCGACACAGAAGAGGAAGCCGCTAAACTATGCCGAGAAGCGCGCACAATAATGAAATCGGCCGGCATGACATTGCGAAAATGGACAACAAATTCAGCAAATTTGATGCGCACGCTTGAAAATCAAGTGGAATCTACTAGTAATGAGATGGTCGTTCTTCACGAAACGTCGGTCAAAGTCGTGGATTTGGTTTGGAATCCTGCAAAGGATGAAGTCAACTTTTCGGTTGAAAATCTACTCTGAATTTTGACAGCACAGACGGGTACAAAACGATTTGTCTTGCAGTCAGCATCAAGAATATTTGACCCGCTGGGATTTGTAGGACCATATACTATTGCCATACAAATATTGTTTCAGAGACTGTGGATACGAGGAATTGGCTGGGATGCAGTCCTACACAATGACCTGCAAAAAGAATGGAATGATTGGGTCATCCAGCTGCCACAACTGCAAGACGTCGTCGTTCCTCGCTATCTGGGCGGCGGAGCAAGGAAGACCAATGTGCTTCAAGTACATGTTTTCTGCGATGCCAGTCCAGTGGCATACGGAACAGCGATATACGTCGTATCAAGTCCTGAGGAGCCGATACTGTTGATTGCGAAGTCCCGTGTAGCACCCATTAAGGAGACAACGCTGCCGCGATTGGAGCTGCTGGCTGCCTTAATCGGCTCAAGAATGTTGGCATACGTGAAAAGGGCTTTGAGGAATGTTCAAGTTGACTACACGATGTGGACAGATTCCGCCATTGTGTTGTCATGGATAAAAGGTGACGTCAAAAAGTGGAAACAGTTCATAGCCAACAGAGTCAATGAAATTAGGTGCACTACAGATCCATCAAAGTGGAGATACTGTCCTGGAACGGACAACCCGGCTGACCTACTCACACGTGGCGCGACGCTTGAAAGACTGCTGTGCAGCTCAAAATGGTGGCATGGTCCCGAGTGGCTAACTAAACCGATGTCTGAATGGCCCCTACAGTTCTGTGAACTAGACATAGCGGAAGCCACCCAAGGTGAAGTTACAACAGTCCACGTCGCACTAATGACACGCTTCTCAGTTCCGATAATTGATATTCAACGGTACAGCAGGCTTCAACAGCTACTCAGAGTCACTGCGTGGATTTTCAGATTTACTGACCGATGCAGAAAAAGAAGTAATCATACAGGACATCTCGTGGCAACAGAAATCCTGAACGCTGAACAGTATTGGATAAGATGTACACAAGAGCAAGGCTTTCTTGAAGAACTCACCACTTTGACCAACGGCCAACCAGTCGAGTCTACATCTCGAATCGCTGAACTACGCCCTTACATAGACAAAGACGGAATTCTTCGGGTTGGAGGCCGTTTATCCCTCATGCATTCCACACAAGATGTCAAGCACCCAATCATAATGCCGTCAAGCCACCACTTTTCGACACTTTTGGCAAACAGAGCCCATCTTCAAGTCTTACATGGAGGAGTTAGAGATACACTTACGCAGCTTCGGGAACGCTACTGGATTTGTCGAGCTCGCTCTTTGGTAAAAAGAGTGCTGCATGGCTGCAATATATGCAAGCGTTTCAGTGCGGGCCCAGGAACTGCTGAGACTGCTCCGTTAACAAGTCATCGAGTGACACCAACGAACCCGTTCGAAGTTGTAGGAGTCGACTTCGCGGGCCCTCTGTATGCACGCACGGAGAAAGGGGACACGAAGTGCTACGTTGCACTTTTTACGTGCGCCGTATCTAGAGCCGTGCATCTCGAGCTTGTCTCGGAAATGACATCCGAGGCTTTCCTGCTGTGCCTACGACGATTTGCAGCTCGGAGAGGATTACCTAGGGTGATCTATTCTGACAACGCACGAAGCTTTCACAAGACATCGGCAGACATAAAGCGGCTAAACCGAATGTTCTCTGAAGAGGACGTCGCTGGTCACCTCAGCACCAACGGCATTTCGTGGAAGTTTATAGCACCAAATGCTCCTTGGTGGGGTGGATGGTGGGAGCGCCTTGTACGATCAGTGAAGCTTCCGCTGCGAAAAATTATCGGCAAAGCTCGTCTGAACTACGAAGAAATATCGACAGTGCTGGCGGAGGTCGAAGCAGTCGTAAACTCTAGGCCTCTGACTTTCATCGAGACAGATGCAGGAGAACCTTGCACTTTGACGCCAGCCGAACTTCTCCTTGGACGAAGATTGACTTCCATACCGTATGCGACCGCTGACGAAGTCAACAGTAATTCCAAACGATCAGACGCCATACGCAGACACAACTACAGGAAGCTGCTGGTTGAAAGTTTTTGGAAGCGTTGGCAAAAAGAATACCTGTTGCAATTACGATCTGCACACTTTGCCGACACGAAATCAAATACAGCATTGAAGCAAGGGGACATCGTTCTCGTGCATGCGGACAACACTCCACGCCAGCTATGGAAGCTTGCAAGGGTCACGGAAGTGTACCGCAGTGCAGACGGTCTCATTCGTTCTTGCAAGATCAAGTTGCAAGGCGGTCACCTTGCGATCAGGCCGATACAAAGACTGTACCCACTTGAACTATGTGTTTAACTTTGCGCGGCCGGGAATGTTGATTATTTTTCACGTTCTGGGCTGGGACAAGGAAACGAGAAAGAAGAAGAGCGCGAGCGAGGGACGCGGGGACGCTCAAGTGACAGCAGAGCGCTTCCGAACGCAGTTAAATAAACAAGTATTTTTGCCTTATACCTTAAAGACGGAGTTGAGTCTGATCGCAGTGTCTGGAACGCCATCGTCTAAACACCTCTCTTTCTTCTTTCGCCCTTTCAGCTGCCAACTTTTCTCTCTCCAGCTCCACTGCCTTTTCTTCTTTGGCCCTCTCTTTTTCTTCTTTTTCCTTCTGGGTGACCCACTTCCGTAGTTCGGCGCCAGAAAGACCCATCTTCTCACCAAGAGTGACTAACTTTTCGAGATCCATTGTGTCTCGCAAATAAAACCTTGCCGCGTGCAAAAAGTATCTGCCTAAATCAGTCTATCGGAACACTCTACTGCACTCGTTAACGAGAACACTGAACAACGCACAAAATCGTTCCGATAGCACTATCAACACTCGAGGCTCTTTCTCACTACTGTAGACACACTGTGCACCAAAAGGTCCTGTCGCAGACGCCAGATTAATTGTCACGGGTCCCGTTAATTAGGGAGGCGATCGCCGGGCTAATTCCAAGGGCCGAAGTATCGGCCCCCCGAACCGCACCACGAAAGCGTGGACAATTTAGAAGTGGTCCTTTTTGGCACGCCAGCGGACGCCGGCTGTGGCCAAAAGAACAAGTCAGAGCCGAGAGTTGATAAACAAAACCGAATTATATTCTCAATAATGGCAGATCCAAAAACAATACACAAGTATGCACACTCCACAATAGTTGAATGCAATATGTCACCGACCAAACAACGTACTACACAGTACAATCAGCCACACTCGAAACAACGGACACAGACAACAATACGCACTACAATGCAGTCGCATGCATCGTACAACCAAGACACTTAAAGACTAAAGAGATAGAAAACCTATTCAGTCCAAAGTTCTTGGAACAAAAAGTCTGGATGATACTCTTCCGAGAATCACTCACTCAAAGTCCAGCGTTGTTGTCGTTCCGCTGCCCCCGAAGCTTCTCTTCCAGGAAACCTCGCGTCTTCAATTGGCCACTCTCCAAGCTTCAAATTTCTTCGCCGAAAACACGTCGGCTTCACACCCGCAGCCGTTGCCACGCGTCTTCGCTCGATAGCCGTAAACACACACTCTTGCCTGTAGCTCGAGTCTTCACGCCTCAGGTGGAAATCATCTTCTTCTCCTGCTTTGTCTCTACGGACAAAACCTTCGCCGACTACACGGCGGAATCCCTACGCGCTCTGGCGCTAACTTTCGTCTTCTCCTGATCTCTCACCTCGGCTGCTCGATTAAATACCCTCCGCGTGAGATTCCAGAAAGCTCTCGTCATTTCGTCGGCGCAATACGCAGCGAAGGCTGGGTAGAGGACGAGACGGCTCGAAGGCCGTCCGCGATGGATGACTCAACCCGGCATGACCACGCCTCTTTCCTTCTAGAAATTTCGAGTGCTTGCTCGGCCGCCGATGTGGGGTGATGAGGTTCGTCGGCGAAGCCACGCTTCCGAGAGGAGAGGGAGCGTGCCCGGGAAGCTTGTTTTCTTTTTTCTCTTTTTCTTTTTGACCTCGCGGCGTCACTCCGGCGTTTCGTCGCGGGAATTTGGCGGCGCGCCCTTTTTGAGCGCTCGTTCTGTGACAGCCGTAATACTTAATGAACGTAAAACTATATTTATTTATTTTTTCCTTAAAAAGTGAGTTTGAGGATTCGTACTTTGCAGTGAAGAGTTTACTTTTCACTCGGGTCTTGACTTAAGCCACCAATCAGATAACCTCCTTCTAGTTAAGTCTACTTGCTTAAAGTCTATTTTGCCCTCCCAGTCCCTAAACCCCAGTGCTTTGAAAAACTCTGCGACATCATCCTGAACTATAGGGTGAAGCCCTTTACAGAACATTATCAAGTGTTCGGCAGTTTCTTCTTCCTCTCCACACGCACTGCTTACTGTGTCTACCCCTTCGTATTTGGCCCGATATGTCTTGGTTCGCAGTACTCCCGTCCTTGCCTCAAACAGTAGAGAACTACCCCGAGTATTATCAAAGATCCTTTCCTTGGCAATTTCCTGCTTAAAAGTTCGATAGGTCTCTTGTGCGGACTTCTTAATCATGCCCATTTTCCACATGTCAGTCTCCGTTTCCTTCACTTTCTTCTTAACCGATAGTTCTTTTTGGTTTGGCCACCTGCTGTTTTCTAAGTATTTACCAGTCAACTTCCTGGTTCGCTTCCTCCATTTTGTATCGACATTCTTCATGTACAAGTAGCTGAAAACCTTCCTAGCCCAACGCTCCTCCTTCATTTCTCTCAATCGCTTCTCAAATTTTATCTTGCTGCTAGCTTCCCTGCCCTCAAATGATGTCCATCCCATATCACCTTGTACTCCCTTATTTGGTGTATTCCCGTGAGCTCCTAAAGCCAGCCTACCTATTCCACTTTGCTTAATTTCTAATCTTGCTTGAACTTCTGATCGCATGCACAAGACCGCATTGCCGAACGTCAGCCCAGGAACCATGACCCCTTTCCATATTCCTCTCACAACATCATACCTATTGTAATTCCACAGTGCCCTATTTTTCATCACTGCTGCATTCCTGTTACCTTTAGTCGTCACGTATATTTCGTGTTCCCTCGGGTACTCGGTTCCATTGCTTATCCATACGCCCAGATATTTGTATTTATCTGTTATCTCTAGCGTGACGTCCTGTATCCTAAGCTCACTACCTTCGTTATCATTGAAAATCATGACTGCTGATTTTTCCTTACTGAATCTAAAATCTAACCTATCTCCCTCATTACCGCAGATGTCTATCAATCTCTGCAAATCGTCCTTGTTGTTGGCCATTAGCACTATATAATCTGCGTACATTAATGCTGGTAGTGCCTGATCAATAAGTTTTCCTTGTTTGACTAAAGAGAGGTTGAAGCCCAGCCCACTTCCCTCTGATTTTGCCTCTAATCCTTGTAGGTACATCATGGATAATAAGGGTGACAGGGGGCAACCCTGCCTAAGCCCCGGTTTTACCTCTGCAGGCTTGGATACCTGTTTTTCCCACTTTATAACTACCTTGTTACCTTTATAGATACCCTTTAAAAGATTAGTGACTACATGTTCCACGCCTAGTGTGTCCAGTATTCCCCACAATTCATCTCGAACCACGCTATCGTACGCTCCCTTGATATCCAAGAATGCTAGCCACAGGGGCCTGTGTTCCTTTTCTGCTATATCGATGCACTGCGTCAGTGAGAACAGATTGTCTTCCAACCTCCTGTGTTTCCGAAGCCCATTCTGCAGTTCCCCCAGCACCCCCTCATCTTCTATCCATGCCTGCAGTCTTTCCTTTATAATCTGCATCGCCAGCCTGTAGACCACTGATGTCACTGTTATAGGACGGTAGTTGTTTATGTCAGCTTTGTCCCCCTTTCCTTTATAGATCATGCTCATCCTGCTAAGTTTCCATCCATCGTGAACTTCACCACCGATTATTCTTTTGCTCACTGCCTCTCTCAAAGCCTGCTTAGACTTCGGACCTAATGTCTTTATCAGCCTAATTGGAATGCCATCTGGGCCTGTTGATGTACTGCTAGGAACCCTTTTCTCAGCCCTTTCCCACTCTCGTTGTGAAAATGGAGCCATTGCACCATAATGGATGGATGGATGGATGCTATGAGCGTCCCCTTTATAACGGGGTGGTGACAAGTATGCCACCAGGCTCGACAAAAAAAAAACTTTTTTTCTTTTTTTTTATGTTGGCCTAATGCCTCTACTTCGATAAATTCTATCGTAATGTAAAAGAAGGTAAATTTTCAGCTTAAGTTCTCTGCCATTTACGGCACATTGTCCATATTTTATTTTTCCAATATTTATTTTTGTCCTTTCTCTCTAATTTTCTGCCACCAATACTCTAACCGTCTCTTACTTATTTCAATCGCGGGTGTGTTCAGCTTTCCATTGTTGTCCCTAAAACCCAAGGCTTCCTGTAGGCTCGTGCCCAAACGTACACCTGGGTGGATATCTCCACATTCAATCAGAACATGCTCCGCCGTTTCCTTATCTTTCCCGCAGCATGTGCATTGTTCTTCTTCTTTACTGAATCTTGCTTTATAACTACGCGTTCTAAGGCAGCCCGATCTCGCTTCAAACAGTAAAGCGCTTCCCCTTGAATTATCGTAAAATGCCTCCCTCCTTATTTCATTTTTGCCCTTTCGGTAGTTACTCAAAGCCGGTTTTTTCTCCATAGCTGCCATCCAGTAAATCCTCTCCGCCTCCCTGACTTTTCCCTTAACGCTCTTTGTTGACATATGGCTCACAATACCAGCCGTATATTTACTAGTGAGTCTTCTAGTTCTTTTTCTCCACTGTGTGTCCACGCTCTTCCTATACAAATAACGGAACACCTTCTCTGCCCATCTACTCTCCTTCATATTTCTTAGCCTTTCTTCGAACCTTATTTTGCTCTGCGCTTCCCTCGCCTCAAAACCTGCCCACCCCATATCGCCCTTTACAGCCTCGTTTGTCGTCTTCCCGTGAGCACCCAACGCGAGGCGTCCCACAGTCCTTTGATTTACATCCATTCCCGATTGCACCTCTGCCCTCATGCACACCACTGAGTTCCCAAAAGTAAGCCCTGGAACCATTACACCCTTCCACAGACCTCGAAGCACCTCATACCTATTGTATCCCCACAACGCTCTGTGCTTCATTATTGACGCATTCCTCTTTCCTTTTGCTGCCGAGGCTTTTTCCTGTACCTCCATGTATCTATCACTCTCATTTACCCATACTCCAAGGTACTTGTATTCACTTACCCTCGGTATTTCTTGGCCTTGTATGGACACCGTCTGATCACAGGGATCATTGAATACCATCAATCCACACTTCGTTACACTGAATCCTAGTCCAAGAGCTTCACCTTCCCTTCCGCATATATTCGCCAGCTGCTGTATATCATCTCGACTGTCCGCAAATAAGACGATATCGTCCGCATAAAATAAACCTGGAAGCTTCTGCTCAATCATCATGCCGCCCTGTTTGTGTGACAGATTAAAACCAATGTTGCTACCTTCTAGCGCTTTTTCCATACTCACCATGTACAGCATGAATAACAGCGGGGACAAAGGACATCCCTGTCTCAGACCCCTGCTAACCTCAACGTTCTCTTTGCTACGCACTCCTTCCCACTCTATGCAAACTGTATTTTCTCGGTATATCTCCCTCAAAAGCTGTATACAGTCGTCGCCCATGCCCATTCCTTTCAATATATCCCACAAAATTTCCTGATTAACGTTGTCGTATGCCCCAGTGATGTCTAGAAAAGCCACGTACAAGGGCCTATTCTCTATTTTAGATATTTCTATACACTGAGTGAGAACAAACAGGTTATCGTCTAACCGCCTGTCGACTCGAAATCCGTTCTGAAGTTCTCCCAAAATATCGTTATGTTCGGCCCATGTTTCTATTTTCATTTTTACTGCTTGCATCGCCAACCTGTATAGTACCGATGTAATGGTTAGTGGTCTATACGAGCGAATCTTGTCCTTTTCTCCCTTGCCTTTATAGATTAAGTTCATTCTACTTTGTCGCCAACTATCCGGTATTTGTCCGTCCTTTAAGCTTTTTTCTACTGCTTTTAACAATGCTTCTTTAGTGTTATGTCCTAGTTCGTTAATGAGGCTAACGGGAATCCCATCTAAACCCGCGGCAGTGCGCTTTGGAATTTTTCCTTCGGCCTTTTTCCAGTTGAAATTATCAAGTACTAGCTCTTCCTCTGTTGCTTTCTCCGCCACACTTTTACTCACCGGGGAGATCCCCTGGACGCTCTTTTGAAACGAATCGGCTGTTACCTTTTGGATGTAACCTAGCGCTTCGTACCCTTCCAATTGATTTCCTCCTTCATCTAGAATATGTTGTTGCGTTGTGACAGACTTCCTACCTAGCGCCTTTATGTGGCTCCAAAAAATCCTAGGCGCGGCCTCCTTTTTTTCGTGTATCTCTGTCATCCAGCGTTCACTTTCACCTTTAATTTTTGCCTCTACCAATTTCTGTACATGGGATTTTTTCTCTAAATATATTTCCCATATTTTTTTGACTTCGTCCTGCGGCCGCTTCTCCTTTTTTGCCTTTCTATGCTCCCGTGATGCTTCGCGTCGCTTCTCGATCGCCTCCCGGATTTCCTTGTTCCACCAACTTTTTGGCTTCCTTTTTCCTTTCCAGCAAACAGTTTTCTTCTCTTTCCCTATCTCCTTCGTCATTAGATGTAACAGCTCACTATACTCCCAGTCCTTGCCTGGTATTTCGCCTACTTCTTCCTCGACTCTTGCGGCTATATTTATTATTTGTTTGTCATTTAAATACGAGCTGCCAGACTTTGATTCCATGCTCATATTTTCAGTTTCGTATTCCATTTGTAATGTTATTCGTTTATGATCACTACCCAAGCTGTTAATGCCTTCCTCGTCTATCCTCATTTCTGTCAGTTTGTGGTAAATTCCTTCAGTCATGAGACAATAATCAATACTTGATTGCTTGTTTCCGACTTCCCATGTGATCTGGCCGTCACATTTAGGCCCCGTGTTAACTATCTCCAGACTATGTTGCTCGCAAAGATCTAGTAATAACTTCCCATTGGTGTCTGAATATCCGTCAAGGTCATGTATGTGGGCATTCATGTCCCCTAGAAGGATGATTTCGGCCCCATTACCAAATTCCTTAATATCCGCACTCATGCAATCCACTATCTCCTGATTCTTTTCTCTGCAGTTATTCCCCGTCCACAAGTAGGCTACCCCTAGCCACGTTTCCTTTCCACCTACTGTGCCCAGAACCCAGAGGTGCTCTGAACACGTCTGTTTCACTCTAACCCATTTGGCTCCGCGGTGAATTAGCATTCCTACACCCCCACCTTTCCTTTCCGATATGGTCCTGTTACACCCTTCCCAAACATAATTTTTAATATGTGGTGGCTCTTCCAAGTCTCTAAGGTGTGTTTCTGTAACCGCATACACGCCTATCTGTTCTTTGTTTAACTGCTCCTCAATCTCTAACCATTTTGCCTTCTTTCTGCCACCCTGCATGTTTATGTAACTAATTGCAACACGCGCCTTTTTCCTTTTTCTTTTACCTTTTTTCTGGTTTTTCGCAATTCTACCTGTCAAAGCGTCCTCCTGGTTGTTTTCCCTGTTACGAGCTACCCCGGACTCCGAAGGGCCCGTGAGCCCCCCAAAAAAGCTACTGCGCGTCCTGCCAGTCGCCAGCCCACCTCGTGTCCAAGCCTCTTATCGAAATGAATCTTGTCTCTTTGGAATCCACCCCACCTGTGCACTTCCCTGTTTAAATCCACTACCTCGAAACCCTTCTCTCGACTAATTCGCCATATCTCTTTGTTTGCGTCGACAACCGCTCTTTGCAGGTTGACGTTGCGTACTGGTACTTCCGGTACTGTGCATACTACAATTTGCACCTGGGGGGACACGGTGCGCATGTCATCCACCCCTTTCGCCAAGGTCGTCGCTAGTCCTGACGATTCTTTTTTCAGGACGTCATTTAACCCTCCCGCAATTACAACGAGGTTACGATTGTTAGCTTTAGCTGCGAGTTGTTCACCCGCTTGACTCATTACTGTCCCCAGCGTTTGTCCTGGGAACGTCCCTATCGCAACTCTCTTGTCGCCTTTCACCCTTTCTTTGATTGCCGCTGCGCATCGGACTAAATTTGAGTCACCAGCGATGATGACCTGTTCAGACATTCCTTCTGAAACCTGCACCTGGCTGCTGACTAGGTGACTAGCGTGAGTCACGGCTGCTGGTTTGCTCCCTCCCTCCCTCAAAACTACTTCCCGGTAGCTGGGCCCTGTGGCCAATGTATCTGCCTTTGTCATGCCTGTTTCCCTCATCTCTCCCGCACGGGGGGTCGTCGCCATAATGCTTCCGCCGTCACCTGTGTCTTCGTTCCCCTTCACGACCTTCGATAGGCCCTTCTCGGCTGCCCGGAGCCTTTCCTCCATGGCTGACGTTTTCTCTCGCTCCTTCGCCAATGCATTCTCCAGCTCTGCGATTTTCTCCATGAGCCCACTCTGGACCGCCATCATATTTTTCATTTTCTCCTCGAACTCGCACTGTCTACACTTGGCGTCATCTTCTGCTTTCTCTTCCGCACTAATTTCCACCTTCCACCCTACCCCGCACTCCGAACACGAGACTAATAGTCTCGGTCGCGAGCGCCACCGCGTGGCGCTTGCTCAAAACTAAAGGCAGGCCAACTCCGCTGGGAGCGCGAGCCAGTCCTCAGGCATTGTTTAGAGCATGACCTACTACACTCCTGACCTGCCCAGAGAGCACCTCTTCCAGCGCCCACGTTCTAGTTCATACCTTCTGCCGCTAGGGCCGTCACCTACGAGCGGCGTGGCGCTAGGCAGCACCTGTTCGCTGACGTCACCTTCACTCTTGTAGTCAAATTTTAACCAACAAAGCACTCGTAGTGCGAATTTATGATCCACAATTTAGAAATATCCAGAAATAATAATACTAAAAGACATTCAGAATTTTTTTTGCAATAAAATGCACGCGACAACGCATAGGCTGTCCAAAATCATGTAAATCCACGGGTTTCCACGTTTGTCAACCAGTGTGCTATAAATTCTTAAGCGCACTGAACAGCTTACTTGACCAGCAATGTATGGGAAGAAATAGTCACATATATGCCGACAGTTCACCACAGAAAGCAGGCATTCTTATACCAGCGCCTACAAAACAACCGTAAGAAGCAGACGAACAGGTTATAGGTAGCGCCACCTACGGCGAGCGATTGAACGAGAGCGGGGACACGCGCTCCCATAGGAACCCCGCTATCTGAACAGGTCAGGAGTGTAGTAGGTCATGGTTTAGAGGAGGCGTTGGTACCATGACCTACTACACTCCTGACCTGTTCAGATAGCGGGGTTCCTATGGGAGCGCGTGTCCCGCTCTCGTTCAATCGCTCGCCGTAGGTGGCGCTACCTATAACCTGTTCGTCTGCTACTTTACGGCTGTTTGGACGGCGCTAGAGTAAGAACGGCTGCATTCCGTGATGAACAGCCGGCATATATGTGACTATTTTTTCACTTAGATGACTGGTCAAGTAAGCTGTTCAGTGTGACGAAAAATTTATTGCACACTGGTGGACAAATGCGAGAATCCGTAGACTTACATAGTGTAGGACAGCATATGTGATGTTGCGTCCATTTAATTGCAAAGAATTTGTGAATGACTTTTGAAATATTTGTTTCAAAATTATTTTTCATTAGTGCATAATAATTACGCAATATGAGTGCTCTGTTGGCCGAAATATGACCACGAACACTCAAGCTGACGTCAGCGAACAGGTGCTGACTAGCGCCACAGTGCTCCTAAGTTACGGCCCTAGCGGCAGAAGGTATGAACTAGAACGTGGGCGCTGGAAGAGGTGCTCTCTGGGCAGGTCAGGAGTGTAGTAGGTCATGGTTGGTACTGAGTACATGATCACGTGATACAAATATGTCGCGCGCGGCTACAGTCACAGAACTACAGTCACTAGTGTACTAGCGCGGCTGTTGTGTTGAGGTTTTAGCGTTTTGTTTTGTGGTTTCTCGTTTAAACGTTTTGAGGCGTGGCGTCGTGACATAGATAATTATGTTACAATAGCTGTCATTTGAGAACAGCAGGGGTTCAAACAGCTAAAATTTGGCGGGGTGATGTCACTGTTCGTGAACGCCCGTCAATGTGCCTGACCGGGTTGACACATCAATACAATGTTTTCAGGAGCGCGCATATTTATTGTGCCTACGGGTATTGGAGGCCCACGGGTGCAACTCTACAAGAGCAAAGTAGTTGAGCTCGGGGCCACAGTTGTGGGCGACGAAAAACAGGCCACGCACATAGTCGTGTCGGAGTCGTTGGAAAGAGACCGTTTCTCCAAAATATTGGACCCAGAAAACTTGCCTACAGCTGCGAAAATCGTGAAGTGCACGTGGCTGAGCGAGTGCTTGAAGAACAGCTCATTAATGCAAACAACAACGCACGAACTGCCCTGGAAGTCATCGCCGAGTACGTGCAGCGACAGTAGTGTTTCATCTAAGCGAGCGAAACTTGAGCTTGCAGATTGCGTAGATCAGCCTGGTGCGTCTCTGGGCGAGAAATCCTCAATGATGCAAAAAACTGTGGTTTCGGTACGTCCAACCTGCGCATTGATCGTTAATTTTTTAAAGTTTATTTGCTCTGTGGTTTTACAGGAGCGGGAGCAGAGGCTAAGGCTGTCCAGCCTGAAGAGGCCACTGATCCCGATTGCAGTTTGGCACGCAGGCCGCTGAACGCCGCAGTATTATAACATATGACTAGTACAATTTCTGACATTGCATAATAACAACAGAAATAAGCATATAGTCTAAGTAATGATCCTAAACATAAGGTTCGCCACACAATGCAAGTTGATTATCTGATGTTAGAAATCAAACACAAACTATATTAGGCATACTTAATATGCTGTGTTAATGTTTACGTGGAATCTACGAGACCGTGTGAACGATTTAATTATGTAGGTATTTGTTATTTGACATTTTGTCCTCCATATTGGAATTCTTTAGTGTTGCTTGTGCATGTTCCAAGTGTTGAGTGTATGTCCAGTAATTATAAATATGTATAATCTTTTCAATCTAATGTTTGGATCCAGGACAAGTGGGTTTGTGCAGTTCCCTCCACAGACGTGCTTGTGAACAAGAATGCCCACATAACAGACCAGTTGGAGGTGATGCGTACTGCACCAACCATGTGAGCTTTCTGACAAACCGAGGTTGTTCTATTACAGGCCATGGTTGAAACTTATCAAAGCACTAAGGATCACTGGAGAGCACTAGGTTATGAAAAAGCCATCATGCAGCTAAAACGGCATCCTACCGAGATCACAACATGGGAGGTAATAAAGTATGTAGGAATACAACTTTAAAACACTATTTAACAACAACGGCACCAAAGTATGTGTTGTAGCAGAGTTTACACAGCTATATTCTTATTTCTTCAATTCTAATTCACTTTAGTTCAGTAGATATTTGTTTTGACGTATAGTGAGCAGTGTTAGTAAAACCACATGAGACCTTGACAAAAGAGAAATGAGTTACAAAAGCATATAAATCTCAGCTAATGTCGCTCAATTGTTCTAGCTGATGAACCCAAAGAAATATTGTTGTCTCCCTGCTTATGCATTACATAATCTAATGGCAGAATGCGAGGCCTAATTTTGAATTGTAAAACACCTTGGTGGTGTGCGTGGAAAGCAATGAAGATTATGCAAGGAACCTTTGGAGTGATTTCAGATTGGCCAGATGAGAGACGTATGCATCAGTCGGCACTTGTTGATTTTTCAAAAAACTGGTATTTTTACTGATATGAACACCCCAAAGTCAAGGGTGTTGTATCAAGTCATACCATTGTTAGTTCAAACCTTAATTTCTTTTTATGTTCCTGTTGCTCATTTTTCTTGTATTATTTTCATTCAGGTATACATTAAATGTTAAGCATAATCATAAATGAGTCTCAGAATGCTATATATCTTGTTCAGTTTGTGCTTTGATGTATGCAGCATTCATCTGTATCTAAAATGAGTACTGTGATTGAAATGAAGCTTGTTAGGGTTGAGGCTCGGGCTTATTGGTTCATGCCTATAACTTGGAAATACTAGCACAGACTTTTGGCTGAACACAAGACAAGGAAGGCAAGACAACACAGCTGTTATCGTGCCTTTTTCATCTTGTGTCCTGTCAGAAATTTCTGCATTTTTGCTGTTTCGTTCATTTTGCACAGATACCTGCTTTCTATATATTGCACTTGTTTTGCAATAAACTTTGGTTGTTAGTTCAACGCCTTGTCTGCATGTTTATCTCATTCTGTCTTAGCACTGTTTTATTTGTCATCTATTATGTGCCAACCAGCCCAATAAAGCACACTGCACATTAAAGGGACACCAAATATAAAGAATTAGTTTTGATATAAAAATTATTGTTGGCAACTCTACTGTAATTAATTTTGCCATCATAGGTTCATTGATAGAAGATAAAATGAAGGTCAGAGTTTCATTTTTAAATTTCATGCTGAAATCTCTGCATATATATGTCAGCATGAGATCACAGATTTCACAGTGTTTCTTTTTGTTCGGTGCCAACGAAATTTGCCAAAATTTGGTATATTAATCTTCCTCAAAGGGCGATGTTCTTCATCTTTGCCAATTAGAACTATGTAGACCTCAGTAGACACTGTCCTAATCTGTGGCAACACGACTAGTATAAGGGCCAGTAAACAACCCCTAGGTCCGAAAATTATTGTAAAGAGAAATATGTGCACTTGTATTTCGTGAACATGCTGCCGCAAGAATTTTTTGAATATGTGCTATATTAAGGAAGTTACAAGGGCTAGAACATCGTGTTCAGCTGGTTTCAAATATTCACGCGGTCTTGCCATCCTTCTCCTTTAGAGGAAGGGGAAGGCGTGGCCCGTTTTCGTGACTTTGCCCACTTCGGCAATGTGACAAGACGTCAGTAATTGACGTCATGGGTGAACTCGATCAGTCGCAATGCACTTCCGCTTGCTGCGATGCCTCGCTGTTTTACGTTTACCTGGTGCCGATGCTTCTCCGCAGCCCAGTCGCTTGATTTGCAGCAAAACTGTGTTGCAAAATCCGGACATTAAGTTGGCCCAATTTTTCTGAGTTCAATTTTTTGGGAGCAGACTGCCGCACGATCTGGGAGCAACAACACAAAACACAAATAATGCACTTATAGTGGGTGTGCATATCAACAGGTGGCATGAAAATCTGCTCACTCCCGAAGACTGGGTCAGTGAAGTGTCCCACTTTCGAAAGTTTCTATGCATGGAGCCTATGGGGAGTTTCGCAACTCCTATGATTGAATAGCTCTGTCGTAGCTGTGGGTGGAAAGAGGAACTGTCGTTGACTTCACTACTATTTGTTGACACCTGGTTTAGAGCAATTTACAAGCTGCGTGCTGCATCACGTTGCCGAGTTGTCATCACTACGCGTGCAAGGAGATTGGTCAAACGTAGGAAAAGAGCGCGGGGATTGTTTTTCAAAATGGAGGCTGTGCGCGGCGCGCAGCTTCGTAATATTCAGAAAACGTGATCGCTGCTGTCTACTCTATGAATTACCAAGCTTGTTTGGGGGTTGTAAAAAAAATTTGGAGCCTGTTGCCTGGCCCTTTAATGCAGAAACTTCAAAGTGGTGTCACCACCTGCATTTCATTGGTGCACATTTTCCTCGCTTATCAGGAGCCTTCGTGAGGCAAATGTTGTGTTTTTGGTATTGTGAACGGGTAATTTACCAACAAAAAAATCATTTTTCTCTATAGGGTTTTTTTAACGTACAAAGGAATGTTAGAATCAGCTAAAATGTCATTATTTGTTTCCTGGCCACGTGCCCGTAAATGTCTCTATTTCAAAGCAGTTGCTGCAAGTACATGTTGCTGAAGTTTCTTTTCCACTGATAGGAAGCCAGGGCCCTGCCTAATGTAGGAAAAAGGCTGGCAGACAAAATATGGGAGATTGTTCAGCAGGGCAGGCTTCAAAAGCTGGAAGAATTTCAAAGCCAGGAGAACCTTGTTGCACAGAACTTGTTCACAAAAATCTGGGGTGCTGGGCCAGCAACAGCACAAAAGTGGGTCCAGCAGGTGAGTTCGGACTCTTTCCATAGCAGCTTCATAGATAGATTTATGCCTAAATTTGCCAACTATGCTGGCAGTGTTTTGCTGTCTACACAGGTGTGTTCTCCTCTGCTAGAATAACTTGCCTGCGTTGATGAAAACTAACATACAGTAATGCCAGTTAAGGTATGGGGCTGTTTTTAGAAGTAATTGTAATGTAAATGGGAATAGAACGAAGAAAATTGGAAGAAAAGGTGACTTGCCATTGGCAGGATCCGAACCTGCGACCTTCGAATAACACGTCAGATGCTCTACCACTGAGCTACAGGATATATATTGTCCACTTTGTAGGGTATATATTGCAGTGAGTGCTCCATACTCGGTGCAGTGGCGACATGTGGTGCTGACTGAGACTCCCAAGTTTCCATACACATACATACCCTATTAAGTGGACGGAGGGATGACCTCTACTGGCTCAGTGATAGAGCATCGTACGCGTTATTCGATGGTCGCAGGTTCGGATCCTGCCATTGGCAAGTCATCTTTTTGTCCACTTTCTATTGTTCACATTTACATTACAATTACTTCTAATAACAGCTCTCATACTTTCCCTGGCATTATTACCTATTAGTTCTCATTAAAACTGTCTAACAATGAAAATGAACCCTTAAAATTTTACTTTCCTTCATTCATAGCGAGGGTCTAGTTCTGGCAGACTTGATGCCTTGAGGTGGCATGCGAACTATTATTGGTCAGCTGCCATCTCGTAATAAGATCACATACTACGTGACATCAAAACAGGCAAAAAGAGTGTTGCACACTTGCTGCAATGACAACAGGTGGCACTAAATGAAGCTCCCACACTTACATGTACATATATACCCCACAAAGTGGACGGAGAGATAACCGCCACCGTAGCTCAGTGGCAGAGCATCGAACATATTATTCGAAGGTTGCAGGCTCGGATCCTGCTGGTGGCAGTCATCTTTTCTTCCACTTTTCTTTGTTCACATTTACATTGCAAGTACTTCTAATAACAGCCCCCATGCTCTCCCTGACATTATTGTCTATTATTTCTCATTACTACTGTGTCTAACAATGAAAACGAGCCCTTAAAAATTTCCACTGTCTGCGTCGGGACAAACAAGAATGTGGCGGTACTCTCTTTCTTTCTCTTCCCTCTTTCTTTTTATGCTGCAAGGGTTTTCGTTCACTGGAAGCACTTGCTGCCAAAGGAAATCTGAGCAGCCAGCAGAAAATCGGGCTCAAGCACTTCCATGACTTCCTTGAGAAGATGCCGTCTGCAGAAGCAGAGTTGATTGCAGACACAGTATGTCAAGAGCGTGAGATAACCTTTTAACCATTGATTTGTTAACAGTGCGGTCACTGCAGGTGAAGAAAGCAGCCCTGTCAATCCAGCCTGCACTGGAGGTGATTCCGTGTGGCTCCTATCGCAGAGGCCGAGCCATGTGCGGTGATGTTGATGTCCTGATCACGCACCCTGATGGCAAGTCTCATGAAGGCGTCCTCTGCAAGATACTGCAGGTCCTTCATGAAAGCCGTAAGTTCTCTTGAAAAACAATCTTTACTGCAACAAACAAAAGTGTGTCTGCATCATAATATGGCATATTTCCATTTTGTTGAATCGAATTCATGTCATGGCATTAAGAAATACAGTACGACTGGAACTATGTGTATGGTATTATACTTTTTGTATTGTCATCACTTAAAAAGTAAGTGGCTCTTTACTTTTTGTCAGTTCAATATTGCTTGACACTTTTTGACAATTCTAAGCACAGGGAGTATATTTAGTTATTCATTATTTATTAGAAATACTTTCAGGGCTCTAAGCCACTATTGAAAGGAGTCGTGGGAGAAAGAGTTAGATATACAGTTAGCATAGAAAATGTTCCAAAGCATTTTCTAGAGCAGCCCTAACCTCTTGATCTTCTGTTATGCTAGCAGTCGTAGCGAGAAGGGGATTCCAGGGGACGCGTGTTCTCAAAGCAAAACATTCATTACACACTTATGTGTGATACGATGGTAGCTGGATACACATTATAGCAATGATTCCTCCTTGCTGATGTGTAACAACAAGGATAAACTAAAGCACTCTGTTCCCCATAACTAAATAAGTTCAAGCTCACAGAACAGCAATGGCGTCTCCTTTCAAGTAGTGATATATTAACCTGTTTGTATAAGGAGCTATAAACCCAGAAAAATTACACCCAGTACTTGTAAATGCATGAAATTTTAAGTGTACCCCTTTCTGTTATAGCGTCTTATAATGGTTGCCTTTTTTCCCAAAAATTGTTTGTTTGTAAACACCCAAGTGTGCATCTATTCTGTACTTCATAAACAACCACTAGAATGTTATTTTCTTTTCTTTTTTCTTTCAATCATACGTGAGCACTGTATGTAGTTTGGTGTGCCATTGCTTCTGTTGCCTTGTACAAATGGGAAGTGGGGCTAGTCAAGCTGCTATAGCGCAGCTTTTTTCCTACTTTCCATGCCACAATTGTTTCTTGTTTGTGTAATCACGGTGTATCGTTGTGGTGAAATAAATTTCAACTTTCTTTCAACTTTCAACATTACATTACAATTACTTCTAATAACAGCTCTCATACTTTCCCTGGCATTATTATCTGCTAGTTCTCATTATTACTGTCTAACAATGAAAATTAGCCCTTACGTTTTACACTTTCCTTCATTCATAGCGAGGGTCTAGTTCTGGCAGCCTTGATGCCTTGAGGTGGAATGCGAATGACTAGCGGTCAGCTGCCATCTCGTAATAATTTCACGTACTATGTGACACCAAAACAGTCAAAAAGAGTGTTGCACACTTGCTTCAATGACAACAAGTGGCACTGAATGAAGCTCTCACATTTACATACACATATAACCTACAAAGCGGACGGAGGGATAATTGCCACCGTAGCTCAGTGGTATAGCATCGAACATATTATTTGAAGGTTGCAGGCTCGGATTCTGCTGGTGGCAAGTTATCTGTTGTTTCATTTTTCTTTCTTCACATTTACATTGCAAGTACTTCTAATAACAGCCCCCATGCTCTCTCTGGTGTTATTGTCTCTTATTACTCATTACTACTGTGTCTAACAATGAAAACAAGCCCTTAAAAATTTCCACTGTCTGCGTCGGGACAAACAAGAATGCGGCGGTACTCTCTTTCTTTCTCTTCCCTCTTTCTTTTTATGCTGCAAGGGTTTTCGTTCATTGAAATCACTTGCTGCCAAAGGAAATCTGAGCAGCCAGCAGAAAATCGGGCTCAAGCACTTCCATGACTTTCTTGAGAAGATACAGTCTGCAGTAGCAGAGTAGATTGCAGACACAGTATGTCAAGAGCGTGAGATAACCTTTTAACCATTGATGTTTTAACAGTGCGGTCACTGCAGGTGAAGAAAGCAGCCCTGTGAATCCAGCCTGCACTCGAGGTGATTCCGTGTGGCTCCTATCGCAGAGGCCGAGCCATGTGCGGGGATGTTGATGTCCTAATCACGCACCCTGATGGCAAGTCTCATGAAGGCGTCTTCTGCAAGATACTGCAGATCCTTCATGAAAGCCCTTCTTCAATTTCAGTGTACTGAAGATGCATTAGCGTTGGGTTTAGCCTTATACCATTCACTACACGTATATACATGTCGTGACACAAGTTTCACATGAACATGCATTTTCATGTGTATGCGCGTGTACCGTATTGTATGTATTGTATACATGCTTCTAAAGCATGTATACAATAAACAAAGTTAACAGTCCAATATGATGGCACCCATATGTAGTACAATCGGTAGAAGATTCAATGCGAGAGAGCTCGACCACAGTCGGATGCTTCTTATTACAAACTTGTCTTCACGATAACTCGGCCGTGAAAGTAA
>NW_023607200.1:0-39149 GCF_013339725.1 Rhipicephalus microplus
TTTCCGAATCGCCTCCATCGGATATAAGCTGCCTGAAGCTGGTGGCGTGTGTCGCTGAATGAAGCAACTACAGAAACCATAGTACACCAAAACACCTAAATTAGAAGGCATTTCTGACATAGTGGACAATATCGCCATTCCATGGAGACATCTGTAGAGAAATCTGTAGAGAAATCATGTAGACCTTTTGTTCACCGCACTGTCAGTGTCCCCAAAAGAATCCATTGTAATCTCATTCAAAGCTCGTCGAGATTGTCCTGTCGATGACCTCAGAGTACGACCCATGACTGATGTTGTGGTCCCTAGAGAATTAAGAAAAGGCGCAAGTGATTAAGTGATTGTGTACAAAAAATGGCCCCGTATCGGCATGTAACCTGAAAATATCGTCAAAAGACGATAGTCTTGCATGTGGAGAGAGTAAACAAGACATTTAATTGATGTTCTGCGGAATAAAATCGGTTAATGGTATTCTGGAAGCGCTGCGTTAGAGTGCCTCAAGCGTGCAGCGGAGGCGAACGAGCGCATCAAGTCAGGTCACACATGAGACATAACCGCCATCTGGCAGTTGTCTTAGAAAACAAAGCGCGTGGCTTCGAGACGGGTGTGCGCGCCCATCTCAGAGGTGATAAGGTGTAGAACGCAAGGCGACGTCTGGGTGCCACCACCGTTTTGTTTTAGCAAAGCGTTGGAAACACTCGCCTTTCCGTGGAAGCTTTGCATGTTCATAGCAGAGTGATAAGCGCTATGGTTCTTAAAATTACTTATGTATGCCTTTTCAAGTAGGAGACGCGCATGCAGAATATATACGTGTTGTTATGGTGCCGCAGACATGCGCAATAATTACTTTTAGGGGCGAAGCTCCTTTTAGCGGCACCCATTCGTCCCGCGTAGGAAGTAACCAGTCTTACGCTTGGACCTGCAAACATTTTGACCTCCAAGGTGGTGCCGGCGAGAGATTCCTTCTGTGCGTTGTTGAACAACAAAAAATAGTGCTCAATGTACATGCCAAATGCTGATAATGGGGTATGAGAGACAGGAGCATTCGGCTTTTAGTTAACATGCACGCTGCGATCCTCATTAGCAGCCATTGCATGTACATTGAGCACTATCTGAAGGGAAAGGGTTGCTACGTTATACCCGCTGGGTGTAACCACCTTAGTTTTAGAAAGGTTTAGCGAGCGTTGAGCCGCAGTGCCATAAATACAATGAACTAGTATATACCATGAATGAACTCGAGGTGGTTAAAAATGAGAAATAGATACGAAGCGCGAGCCGTAAGAAAGTAAAAGCCGAATTCTCCGCCTCTCATTTCCAATTAGCAGCCATTGGCATGTACTTTGAGCACTATCTGACTGAAAAAGTTTGCTACGTCATACTCGCTGGGCGTGAGCTCCTCTGTTTAAAAAGGTTTAGCGAGTGTTGGGCCGCAGTGCCAAAAATACAGTGAACTAGCATATACCATGAACTCGAGGTGGTTAAAGGTGGGAAGTAGACCCGAAGCGCAAGCTGTTAGAAAGTGTGCGTGTGCCACCTCTCGTTTAGTCCTTGGAATGTCCGCTGGATGGCGGTGTTTCTATATAGGGAATATATGATGAAAAGATGCGAGATGGTGGTACTTGGAGTGTTGAATAGATGGACGAACGGACACACAGACAGATGCATGAATGGACGCATGAACGGACGCAGGGGCGGATGCATGGACGAACGCAGGAACGGACGCACGCACGGACGGGCGGATGGACGCATGGACGGTCGCACAGACGGAAGGAAGCAAGAACGATGTGACGGAAGAATGCTTCGCCCCACTCTCCATCATTCACTCCTTGGATATGCTGCCAATTTTTTCAATTGACAATTGCAGAAGCATGAACGCTCAATCTTGAGCAACATAGGTGGGCGCTGCGGATGGGGTCGGCCGTTTTAAGTATCCGACGCCGTTGAGAATAGACAAACATACAAATGTACAGACAGACAGACGGACAAACAGCCAGACAGACAGACCAAAATTTTTTTGTCGAAGGTCCCGAGAAAAACTGTAGTCTTTAAAAGGGCATGCCTAGTAACATTGTTACGCTATCGCCATGCGCTGTTTGTTCTTGAACGTTTCGCCTTTTTATGTGTACGTAATACCAAAAGTGGCGTGCGCTCAAAGACAGTCTTGATAAATATATTGCTGGCTAGTTTTTTCCAAACTAACCTGTATATCAAGCATCCACTAAAAAAAGTCGCATTTTTCATGGATACCATTGTTCGATTACATGGTATACGTCTGCAGATGTGTTTTTGCTATTTAATGGAAACGTTTGCGTATCGCCTTCTTGTGGCAATACATCTACATATGTTGCATGTATTTTCACAAAGACGTATGAATTTATAAGCTGATTAGTGAGAAGTGGCGAACTTCTATTCATTTGCCATTCGCGAAGTGATGCGATCACTGAGTTCAGTGAAAAAACCTTTGGTATGTTGTCATGTTTTTTTCGCTCATGTGCTTCACTTAGCGTCGCATAACAGTACTACAATAACTCTTAGTGTATAAAAATTAGAGTCTATCAGCGTGTGGAAGGCCTTTCATTGGTGCGCTGTTGTTGCAGCTCGTAATTCCACGCTCTTCTTTCTCGGAATCGTGAATAGCCCAATAGATCATGAGCACTAAAATGAGCTACTTTTTTTTTCTCTTTGACTTCCTCCTCCTCTTTACGACGTTCGATTATTGAATAGTAAACGTAGAAGGCTTCAATGAGAGTACCTAAAAGTCATTTTTACACACAGCTCCCCTTCTTGAAGCAACTTTCCGAGCTTCCAATGGGAAGAAGTTTTTATATGGGCAGGAGTTGAAACCAGTGCCATGGACACTGGTTCTAACTTCACAAGCGTGCTGGGAATTCAAAATGCAGAGGGGAGCCACTTGCGTTGCAGGTGAAATCATCGGAGCCAGAAAATAGAAAGCGCGAAGTTGATCCTCACGGGGAAATGAAACCAGGAAGTACGGTGGCGAAACAGAGAACCCAGCCGAGAAACTGCTGTTATGCAAAACCGGATGTGTGTGATCACCTCTTTCGGAAAACGTAATCACAGGAAGTGCGGATACGGAAGATAAGGCAAAAAAGAAAAATAGAAAATTGCGGAACCCAAACTTCTTGGATGAAGTGCGTCTTAGAATATTGAAACATACAAAAAAAAACGCTTGACGGTGTGCGTCAGCAGCTTTTGTTTTTTGACTGGCAGTATTATGCGTTAGTTATTGTTTAACCGTAGCTCCTTGGAAAAAATAGTCAGTCAGTTTATTTATTGATTTATTTTTTGTACTCTCATTCGCTGACAGCATTACAGGGGTGAGTTGTAAAGGAAAAATCACGCACTGGAGGGTGATGAAGGAAGTGTGAACCTGTGTGCTCGATCTTTTTCTAGACGCAGTATTGATGAGAACTACTTTCTAATAGCACAATAGGAGAGTAGTACGGCAGAGTGGGAAATTAACACAGTAGTGTAATGAGACAGCATACTTTATAGCCCTACGTATACAATGGAGTTAGTGAAGGCTTTGTGCTATGGTGTAAGCCCTTTTATAAAAGAACGAGGCAACGTCATGAATGCCTGTATGCACAGTGTAAGCTAACTTGCCTTAATAATGCGGTAAGCTCAAACAGCAGTTAGTAGCTTGCGTTTAGGATTCGTTGGGAGACTGTGTGATCCGCTTAGGTTCGAATTTTTTTGTGACGTTGGTGTCGCCTTGAAAAAGTGAAATGGCAGTTAAATCTTTGTTCATTAGGATTAAAACACATCCTTATATTTATATATATTGTAAGACAGTAGCAGCGTTGGAGTCTCGACGGCGTTTATTAGGCCGAATCGCCTGATCAACCCTTCGAACGAAGACGACGTTCTTCGTGATGATGATTATATACAGATGAAGAAGATGAAGGTCAAACGTTGTCAATATTGTGCTTACACTAATTTCCCCCTCGCACGGGAGCGGCCAATTAGGCCGCTGTTTATCACGGTGGTGTACGGTGCACGAATGGTTTTAAGCGCGACACGTGAAAAACCTCCGTACCACAAAAACGGCCGTCTGAAGGCAAGACAAAATGGTTCACTCGATAGTTAACAGGAGACGCCTGCTTGACTATAGCGTAGAGGTCGATGAAACGTGAGTGAAACTTGTCACACAGGCCGGGAACCCGCGTTGGGGTCCACAACAGTACTTCGTCTCCAGTATTGAAGTGAACTACGCGGTGGACGCCAACGTAGCGAGTCTTCCGCTCTTGTTGGCTTGCCTGTGTATTGAGGCGGGCGCGTCGGTGACAATTGGTCAGGCGAGAGATTAAGTGCTCCCTCGATGACGATGACGAGCTCACAGGGACGTCAAAAAAGGAGATGTTGAGCGGAGATGTTGGTTGACGGCCATAGACAAGAAAGAATGGGGAATAGCTCGTGGTGCGCTGCGTAGCGGTATTGTACGCAAAAGTCACGAATGGCAGGATGGTATCCCAGTTGGTGTGGTCGGCGTTGACATACATAGATATCATGTCGCTCAAAGTTCGATGGAAGCGCTCTGTGAGGCCGTTAGTTTGGGGATGGTAGCTGGATGTCGTCTTATGAATCGTATTACATGCGTGGAGGACTTGTTCGAGTAGTTTCGAGAGAAACGCCTCGCCGCGATCGCTCAATAAGATGCGAGGTGCACCATGTCTTAGAAAGATTGGCTCCAGAAAAAATGTGGCAATGTCGTCTGCTGATCCTGAAGGAAGTGCAGCTGTTTCGGCGTACCTTGTTAAGTGGTCAACTGCTGTGACAATCTAGCGCTTGCCGCTAGATGATAGTGGTAGCGGTCCGTAGAGGTCAATGCCGATGACATCGAAGGGTGCGTGAGGACACGGAAGAGGTTGTAGAAGACCGGCCGGGGAGGAAGTGGGTCGCTTGTGGCATTGGCATAGCGAGTATGACGCAACATATCGCGCTACGCAGTTGGAAAGGCCAGGCCAGGCAAAACGACTGTGGATGCGTTCATAGGTTTTTTGAAAACCGAGATGACCAGCCTTGGGGTCATCTTGAAATGCCTCCAAAATCTGCGCCCTTAGGGAACGAGGAGCAACAGGAACCCAGTGCTGTCCTTCGGGGTGGAAGACAAAGCGGTAAAGGATTGAGTTTTCAGTCTTGAAGTTCCGCAGCTGTCGATGGGTGCGGGCGTTGGGAGGACGAGAGGAGCCTTGAAGGCGCTGCATTATAGAGCGACAGTAAGTGTCGCTGCGTTGGTGGGATGCAAACGTCTCGTTGCCGAAGGTAGAAAGAAAATAGACAGCAGCGACTGAATGAACTGACGGAGACACTTTGATGGGTTCACTCACAGTTGGGGACAGGCCAGGAGTGCCTGTTGAGGATTGTAAAGGACAGCAGCTAAGGCCATCGGCATCGTTGTGTTTCTTGCAGCATTTCTAGATAATGTCAAACTCGTATTTTGGAGACGAAGTATCCAGCGACCGAGACGTCCAGACAAATTCGTCAACGTCGATAGCCAGCACAAAGCGTGGTGGTCCGTGACGACAGTAAAGTGGCGGCCGTGAAGATATCGTCGAAACTTCTGGATGGCCTAGACAACGGCGAGACACTCCTGCTCGGTGATGGTGTAGTTTTTCTCTGCTGCTGTGAGGGTGCGACTTGCGTATGCGATCACACGTTCGTCATAACGCTCTGTTCGTTGCAGAAGTACAGCGCCGAGTCCGTCTCCGCTGGCATCAGTATGGAGGAGAACGGGTGTGGCGTTATCGAAATGACAAAGCACTGGCTCAGACGTGAGGGCACGTTTCAAAGTGTCAAAAGCCATTTGGCATTCGTCCGACCATACGTATGACTCTCCCGCAGAAAGGAGTTGGTGAAGTGGCGCAGCAATGGTGGCGAAGTCTCGTATAAAGCGCCGGAAGTACGACGCAAGGCAAAGAAAGCTTCCGAGCTCTTTGACGCGTTGAGGCACCGGGAAGTGAAGAACGGCGGTGATCTTGTCGGCATCAGGCCGGATTCCATCTTTGCTGACGAGGTGTCCGAGTACTTTAATACTTTTGCTAGCAAAGTGGCCCTCACTTCTTGGTGGTGTGCTGGAGGCGAGCAGCTGCGAGACACGTCAAAACTTCATCTAGGCGCTGCAAGTGCTGTTCGAATGTTGAAGAAAATATGACGATGTAGTCAAGGTAACTTAATCATGTTTTTCACCTAAGGCCCCGCAATACAGTGTCTATCAGTCGTTCAAACGTTGCTGGCGCATTGTAGAGGCCGAAAGGCATGACGTTAAATTCGTAAAGTCCGTCGGGTGTGGCAAAGGCAGTTTTTTCCTTGTTATCCTCGTGCATTGGAATTTTCCAATTATCAGAGCGCAGGTCAAGGCTCGAAAAATATTCCGCTCCTTGTAAGGAATCTGAGGCATCATCAATGCGGGGCAAGTGATATACGTCTTTTCTGGTTACTTTGTTTAATGAGTGGCAGTCAACGCGGAATCGCACCGAACCGTCTTTTTTTCCTTACGAGAACGACAGGTGACGACCAAGGGCTTGAGGAGGGGCGGATGATGTTTTGCTTGAGCATATCAGCAACGTGCTTGTCGGTGATCTCGCGTTCGCTGGAAGAAACATGGTATGGTCGACGACGCACAATAGAAGTTCCGTTGGTGTGTATGCGATGAGCCTCCGCAGTAGTCTGGCTTATAGCAGTGGAATGTGCGTCGAAAGAAAATTTATGCTTAGACATCAACGCCAGCAGTTCGCCTGCTTGCGGGGGAGTGAGATCCGTGCTGATGGCATTGACGAGAGCCGTAGTAGGTGGAGCATCTGTTGGTATTGAACGTGATTCCACCAGACTGGTATCAGAAGCCTCTACAGAGATAGGTTGTTTGTCCACGCTGGAAACTACAACAGTGCCCTTGGTCAGCAGTACCGGCTCATTAGTGATATTCAGTACTGCGAGAAATGTAGTGCCGTTGGAGAAGCGGACAAGACTCAATGAAAGTGCAATCCCTCTGGATAGACAACGGGCTGATGGACTGACTAGGACGTCACCGTGGTTAATATAGTCAGACATAACCGTGATAACATGCTCCTGGTTAGGTGGCACAAGGAAGTCATTGGCTGTTCGTAGCCGGTCACGTGATAATTTCAGGAAAATATCATCCGTTTCTCGCATATGTATGAGTCGTTGTCGACAATAGATGGAAGCAGCAGCATCAGAAAGAAAGTCCCATCCTAAAATAAGCATAAAAGTACAAGAAGCCAGCACGGCAAACTGAATATGGTGCCGTATCTCATCAATGAAAACTCTAACGGTGCACTGTGCTGATGGCCGTATCTGCGAGTCATTTGCGCTACGTAAGAAAGTGCCAGTATAAGGTGTGGTAACCTTACGTAAACGAGTACACAAATCCGCATGAATAACAGAAATAGCAGCCCCCGTGTCCACCAATGCCTGAACTGGTACCCCTTCCACATACACTAATAACAAGTTGGCTGGGCCCTCTGGAGGTCTTAGTGTTTGTTCGAGTGATGCAGCTTTCCCTCCTAAAAATGCACCAGCTAGTTTTCCGAGTGGTAGTCAGAAGTAGGTACAGCCGGTCTCAGAGGAGATGTTGAGCGTCGTAGAGGTGAAGGGGACCGGCGGCGTCCGGGATAGCATGGGGCGAGGTGCGGCGAGTGGAGAAGTCGGAGAGAAGGAACATGTCGTAGGGCGTCACTGGTACTGGTTCGGGGATGGCTCCGAATCCCTTTCGTAAACATCGTAGCCAAGGCGTTCGTCCTGTAGGCGCTTGCGCCAAATCGTGAAATATGGCCCTGAATGCCACAATAGTAACATATTGGGTGAGGCGAGCGCCAGGGGGCGTAGTGTGCTGGACTGTTACAGGCGCCGGTACTGGTGCTGGGACAGGCGAGTGTGGTGCAAATGCTGCTACGTTGGACTGCGCAGGAACAGGATGCGCGGGCTGAACCAAGGCAGGTGGCATGGCAGCGACTTGCGCATACGTCATGGGTGGTGTTGGTGGCGCCGTAGTGTTCGATGGGAGGGCGCCAGCCATGGATGAGAGCTCTTCTTTGATGATGTCGCGCAGACCTGCAGATTGAGAGTGAGGCTGAGGGGCGGATGCACATGACAACCCTTGCGCTGGAAGTTCCTCGCGAATCAGAGTGCGAATCAGCGCGCGCAAATCCGCATCCAAGGAAGGCCGGCTGTCACTGGCGTCTGGGTAGTCTGGGTGCAATCGACTGGCTTAGAGTTCATCAAGATGCTGACATGTCGTGATGACGTCCTCAATAGTGGTGGGGTTTTTAACAGCCAGAGCGTTAAACGCGACATGGCCTATTCCTTTGATGATGTGGCGAACACGATCAGCTTCTGTCATCGCCGAGTTCACACTGCGGCAAAGGGTAAGTACGTCTTCAAGGTACGAAGTGTACGTCTCCCCCGGATGTTGGGCACGCTCATGGAGCTTTCGTTTCGAAACTTCGGAATGGATGGTCGGTTTTCTAAAAATCCTACAGACTCGTTGAGCAAAAGTAGGCCAATTCGGGAAGCTGCTCTCGTGGTTAAAAAACCTTGTTTTCGCGACATCGGACAGATAGAAGGTGACGTGACGAAGTTTTTGAGGCTCATCCCATTGGTTATAAACACAGGTCATGTCGTATTCTTTTAGCCATACCTCGACGTCGTCGCGTGGAAGACCACAAAAGATGGATGGGTCACGCAGCCGGGCGTTGACAATCCACGCAGGAATGGTTTGTTGGACCGGGATGCTGGATGTTCCCGGCAGCGGTTCCTAAGCCACGACAGCGGACGGGGCAAGCAAGCGGCGCATGTAGGTATGCACATGCAGAACTAAGAAAATCACAGCATATCTACGAAGTGAATGATGATGTGTGGACGAAGCTTCAGAGGGTTTAATCGGTTATTGTCAATCCGTCTGTCTGTCACTCACACTAGCGTCTTCTACCAAGTCATCGATAAACTAGGCAGTCATGAACCGGTCACAGTAGAAGGACAATCCACGGCTTTAGAATAACAAATACCTGGACTGTTCTAGTGGGGGGGGGGAATTAATCAGCTCCTCTTGCCTTACTTGCTACGCCACTGGTGATGACTCTAACTGAGCCATCACGCCGTTAAAATTATACAGTACACAATTATTCCTTACGCACAACATAAACGAGACTATCGCCATGGCTACTAGCTCTTAACTTAAAGTTTTTTCGCTTATGTATTCATATGACAGGCTTTGAGTCTCAGGGAGCAGGGTGCTCTCCTGAAACCCAGAAAAATAAGAAACGGTTGTTTTACGATAGCATTCATTAGTGTACTGCATCAATGCTACTAGCATGCTGTAAGACATATGTACTGAATATGAGTAAATATTCTTATTAGGTGTATAAAACACACCTACGGCGTTTGCGAAACTCCTCAGGAAAGCAGAATGTCTGAGTTTATATCTATAAGGCTGCATGGCTCACCTCGAAGTCACCACACTGAACCCAGTCCTTATAGCGCCCCTCCGTTGGCAACGAAATGCAGATGATAACCCTATTTCCATTTCAAATGCTCTGTAGAAAGCACTAAATTCGCTTTCTGTATTCCAGGTCAGAGGGATTCTGCTTAAGATTGCCCTTGCGAGTGTGTCATGTCGCTTGAGTTAAGTAGGTGAAAAGCTGGTGAAGATACATATATTAAAAATATTTTTTGATTTTAAAAATAACACCCTGTAGTAATTCCACCTATATTTAGCTTCTCCACGGAGCTTCAAAATGAAATTTTGCGCATATTTATAGTCCGACTACCCAGGCAAGTTTTTGATGCTTCATACCGAGGTTTTCCCAAACAAAGTGACACTCATATCTTTTTTCAGAGTAACTGCTATAACATCAGTGCCTAAATTATTGTTCAATTGTAGCATGTTGACAGGCCACCAGACAATATTTTATTTGTGTCCTTGGAACTTACCTTGTTCCCGGAAAAACTCCCATATGTGGCAACTTTATTCAATATTGGTCGTGTGAAAAGCCCTAAAGAATTCATATACCTAATTAAGGTATTATATTAAGATAGTTAACTTCATTACCTTACCGAAAATGTCTCTTATCGAGTGGATTATAAAAACTTCTTTTGAAAAAATTGTTAATTTACACCATTTACCTTACTTGGTGCCAAACAATAGGCACTCGTAAATAGGGCGGAAAGTTTTTGGCAACAAAAATAAATGACGAGGACGAGTTCCGCACTTCGAGAAGTATGTGGAGTTTTATCAGTCATATATGTGCTGGTCGCAAAAACGTTGGATGATTTGGCATGGAATGGCTCATTAGAGATAACATCAGCCGATCATTCAAGAAATGTGTCAAATGCTTTGAAAAGTTAGAGAAAAGAGGCATTTGCGTGCTACATGCGGCGTTGCCTTCCTGTGGCAGAAGGCATCTTCTGAAAGGTACAAACATTATTTATGGCAGTACTTATAGAAACTTACACAATTATCTATATAACCAATGGTAATAGCCGGTTGGCTTGAATGGGCGAATCGAACCCCTTCCTACAAATATTCCATAGCCAGTTTAAAATTTAGGAAAAGTGGCCACTGGTATTTACCACAGAGCTATGTATTCTGCTCAATTTAGCTGACGAAACCGAAACCGACGCACCAAACAGTGCATCTACCATTCACTTCAACAAATCCCTTCATGGCGACACTGTTTTTCTTGCATTGGCGGTGAAGATTAGATGAGCGTCGATAAGCGGCCACAAAGCAAAGTGTCTACATGGACGATTCATAACGGCTAGCGAAACACTGTCGTCATTGAGGGTGTTGTCGAACTGAATGGTAGGTGTGCTGTCTGGTGCATCTGCTCTCATTTCGACAGCAAAATTAAGCAGATTGCATCACTCCACAATGATTATCAGTGGGCACTTTTCCAAAATTTTGAAGTGGCTATAGACTTTTCGTAGAAAGGACTTGAATGTGCCCGTTTGACTCGACCAGCTACTACCACTGATAAGAAAGGTAATTGTATTATTTGCCATAATTACTGCCGCAATATTTGTTTGTGCCTACCTGAAGATTTTTTTTTGTCACAGGAAAGGCGATGCCACAACTAGCACGCAAGTACCTCCTTTCTCTATTTTTCAATGAATATTGGACACATTTCTTGAAACACCCTGAATTTCTTACACATGCAATACAATGCGATGCGAAAACTAACGATGAAGAACAAGAAAGAAGAAATAACGAGCTCATAAAAAGACAGCCCCGTAGCCAGGAACATTTTTCGGGCAATCAGCTTGCCTTGCAATAGGAACGCTGATACCCATCCCTGATTAAACTTCTTAAGTTTTATGCAAGTTGGATATGATGGGTCTGATATTACGAGTTGAAAAGTGGCATAAGCATGCACTCTCAAAATCAAAGTACAGTTGCTGACTTTTTATACAAACTCCTTCATCGCACCGCCACTCATCCCACTGAAGTATAATGTAAAAATACGAACGGAAATTTTGATGCCCTAGTGAGTGCTGTTTTGACTTTTTATGGTCTAGCTGAATAATTTGGTATGCTGTCAAACACAGTAACAATGTGCCAGCAATGTTTACAATACTCTTGCTAGGTTGCCACCAATAAATGTTTGCACTCACTACGGCTCGAGGTGCCCAGTGGAAAATTCAACGCAGAATATACAACTACGGGCCCTGAAGGTCACATTCCAAAAGTTAGGTTTTGAATGTGCGATGTCGCAAGAAAATTTCAAGCTAGATAATGACAACAAAGTAAACATCATCTACATGGTACAGGTTTGTTTCACACTCATGGTGCAGGTTTGTTTCACACTCAAGCATTTTTTAGCAAACTCCGGCACCTTTGAGCGTATCTATCTATCTATCTATCTATCTATCTATCTATCTATCTATCTATCTATTTATGTATCCAGCCGCTTAGGACTTTTGACTCTCCTGGCCATTTTGATAATGGTATCGATACCCAACTTGGTATGACATAACATGACTGTATGGAGAACATATTTGACTATTAATAACATGAAAATCATGCCATGGATGTCTTGAATTTCATGATTTACTTTTCATGGTCCTGCAGCTCTTGCGGTGGTTTCGTTCACACGTTGCAAAACTGCTATGGTATGAAATGATTGCATGGTGAAAGCAAGCGACAGATACTAACAAGAAAATCATGATATGAGTGTCATGTAACTAGATGAATACATGCGGAGCTCATGATGCACTCGCGGCCGTTTCGCTAGCGTCACATATACCAATTTTTTATAACGGTACCTGAATGTGTGACGAACGTATGTGACTGGTGCAAGCATAATAATTATGCTACGCTTATTATGCACTCGTGGTCGTTTCGCTAGCTTCACATGTACCAAACTCGGTATTACGCGACGCACACGGACGACACAGGTAAATGACACAAACGTTATAATCACGACATGCATGTCATGTAACAACATGACTACATGCCACACTTATATTGCGCTCGGGGCCGTTGCGCTAGCTTCACACATGCCAAATTTGGTTTAACGTGACGTCTATGGTAGACGAACGTGTGTGGCTGGTGCAAACATGATAATCATGAGATGTGTGTCACGTGAGAACATGACTACAATCCACAGTCAAGGTGCCAATACACTTCGACGTGACGTGGTGCACGTGCTCACCGGCGTTCATTTCGACGCAACACGCCGAAATTGCGATGCCAGGCGCCAGTCCTGCCATATACTCTCAGGCTCGCGCCGCGCTGCTTTGCTTTGACACGTGTGCATTTTAAAGCGCCCGGCGTCCCTCCGTGACAAAGAGAAGGCGCATTGTTGTTTGCGTAACACATCGGCGCGAAAGGCAGCATGTCGCATTTCGCGCCGATGACTGGCGTCAGACTATAGAGTGCTCCTGTTTCGCTAACGTATACGGTCACTGGGCCTAGCGTGCGCGCGCGTCAACGCTACATTGCAGTATACTGGACCCTTTTTGATGCGCTCGCGACCATTTTGCTAGCTCCACAGATACCAAATTTGGTGTTAAGGGACACAATGGATGACAAAAGTATATGACTTGTGTAAACACAATATTTCTGAACATGATGACATACTACCCTCCTAGCGTGCTCGTGGTTGTTTCATTAGCTTCACATATACTAAATTTGGTGTCACGTGACGTGAATAGATGACGTAGGTAAACGACACATGCAAACAAGATAATAATGAGATTGAAGTCATGTACGACATCCTTTACCTCCACCTGATAATGTTGTGCTGATTTTAAAATGACATGTCAACCTTTCTCATTCGTGCTTCGCATATCATCGATTCCCACTGTACGTGGGAACTGCCATTTTTTTAAAGATTCCTTTGCATTCAATTTTTCGTGGAGGGAAGGGGGCTATGGTTTCTCTCTTGCCAAAGTGCCTGGCATTATAGCACATTTGCCGTTATACCAAACTGTTCTGCTGAAAGCGTGTCTTATAGATGTCCTGATTTCGGGCAGCAGGGATAAAATAGCTTCTGTGAGGTTTCCACGAGCTTAAGGGGTCTAAAGCCTGTTTTTTCTCGACGAGAAAATGAAAATACAGGCTACTGGAATTGTTTAAAACGTGTAAGCAAAATGGTTCACTCTTAAAATTTCAGTGTAAACTTGAAACCCCGGACGTACCTAGATCACGGCATTGTTTAGAATGCTAACTGCCATGTTTTTGCAATTTTATTTGGACCAAAGGTCACAAAAATTATATACTTCGTGAACGTTTCCAGCAAATACACTGATTGAACCGATCAAATGTTCAATTTAACACACTGAAGTCCTTGCCTAACTATCGAGAAATTGATAGAATTGTAGAATCGACATATTGCTTTTCAGCAAATTCGCGCAAGTGCATATCATCTCCAATATTAGGTTTCATCATTGTCATGAAAATTCTGTCCTTGCTTTCTCTTAAACATGTTTCCTTAGGCCTGTTGTTTTTTCCACGTTTTGACGAACACTTATAATGTTTTCTCCGAAGCTGCGCTGGCTTTCCGGCATTCCACACCAAGGCCGCTTATGGAGCGTAGAAAATTCCATGAGATAAAGCACTTAGATGGAAGCGAGGCCAATAGCGTCCTTGTTTGTCAGGCTGGACACGGATGCCACGCGCGTGGTGTGTAACAGCTGCTGCATACGTACGAACAAAGTGCATCGTCCTCTTTCAGCTACACGTGGCTCAGATTGCGCGTTGCCCGATCGCAAACGCAGCAATGGCTGGCGAATAGCTGGCCCTCATTTTGTTGTTGTTGTGCCCAAAAGCGTTTTGGAATGCTAGCTGTGTGCCCCAGTCTGTTTACATGCGGAACATGCAAACGTTGAAAGCGAATACGCGCTCGCTGCATGAGAATAAAAGGGCGCCTACTTGCATTACTTCTGCATTATTCCTTTTTTTCGCAGTTTCTTAAGAAGAGCGTGGTTTCACAATACAACAATAATTACTTCTGAACAATGGCAATGCATTTCATAACCTGTATTAAAAATAGTATACGGAATTAGAACAGAGGCTCATCATAAGTTAAGACTTCTCTAAACAAGTTATATCAGAGATAACGAAAGTTATATGGTTCCATTTATTGACAAATACCTGAAAGTGTGCCTCACTCTTATTAATAGGCAAAGTTTTAACACTCTCGTGTGCAGTTGCATAATTTAGAATATAATTTCAAGACTGTATATGATATATTATGCGAACGGCATCTTTAATAAATGCCGGACAATGCAGAATAGATCATTGAAATGTGAGACAAGAGAACAGAATGTTATCATATATTTCATTTCCGATATTCGCTTTGGAAAACTTTTATAATGTTAAAGTAAATAATGTGCTTATTTCCAATTATTCTTTGAAGAAATACTTTTTTTCAGGCCGAATGTGCTATAACCGAGAGAAAAACCAACGCAATATGCAATAACATTCCGCAACGCTCGGACAGATCTTCTTAACTTTGGTCCGAGGCAATGACGCGAAATAACAGCAATTCACGACATCTTTTTCTTCGAAAGTTAGCCATTTTAACGGCTCTTGAATTCTGCCTTAAGGAAACGCTCGTTAGTGTTGTTTAGTTCTCGTACATGATGCGCTTCTTTAAGATACTTATAGAAATCAGTGAAGAAAGTAACCGATTACCGTTACCGTACAGGAAATTGATCCAAAACCACTCTGGAGTTAATGATTACAGCCCACGTTACAACACTTATTTCATTTCGACAACAGCTATAACAACATAGCCTTATATAAATAAGAGACAACTGGGGAATTTAGTATGAAAAGTTTCTGCGTTTACGCAATGTTGGGGATGTATGTGACTGCGGACTCGGTGAAGGTTATGAAGGGTCTTTATTGCACTACGCAACCCCAATCAAAGGGCCTAAGGCCCATTGGAAAATACAAGCAGTGTCTTCGAGCAGCCTGTGTCGCTGATACCGGCTTTGCCCGGCCATGTGAAGATGACTAGTTTGCTTCAGCCGTTCAGTGTGGGAATGACATCGGTCTCTACCTTGTGAATTTCGAATGCACGTGTGAGAGACATCCGATCACCCAAGACGCTTGGCCACAAAGGTTGCTTGCGTTGCTTCCGGGGGAGGCATCACAGGTTGTTGCTCGTATTAGCACTGGGGAAGCAAGTGATTTTGATCTGGTGAAGTCAAGAATGTTCGATAAACATAAGTTCTCTTTCAAAGAGTTTAGGAGAAGGTTTAGAACAGGAAGGAAAAAGCGAATGAAAGCTTTGTTGAGTTTGCTTGCTGACTAACTGATAACGTGATAACTGATAACGAATGGATAAAAGGTTCTTGTCCAGAGGGCGGCTTCAGTAAGCTTCAGAGTTTGATCTGTCTTGAGCAGTTCTATGAGTTCTTGCTGCATTACATACGACTGCGGGTGAGAGATAGACAAATTGGCGTCTGGGTGAAGAAAGAAGTGCAGCTTGAGGATGAGTATGTGGTGAGTCATGCCTTAAAAGAGACTGACCTCCGCAATCAGGGCTATCGAAAGTCTCACCCTGGGTAGCAGGCTTATCATAAAGGGCCGCGAGACATGCGAGAGGGAGATGCAAAGGATAGTTCGATTCAGCGCAACCTAGTTCGAGCATGAGCGAAAAACAGGGACTTCGTGGAAAAGGGCCAGAGAGCCACTCGCAGGAATCGAGAAAGAGACGGCCGATAATTCGCTATATTTGCAAAGAAGAAGCTCACTTTGGCAGAAACTTCCGAAGGAAAAGCGCGTATTCACGAGTATAATAAGTAGTGATCCCAATAACACCAAGCTACTAAATCCATACACCAAAGATTTAATTGCAAATGGTCACACATGCAAAGTACTCGGGGATTCGGTGGCCACCATGGATAAGGTCCGCCCAAAGTATGTATGAAGGAATGATTACATTTCTGAATGCAAACGGATTCGCCAAGTAGTCAGCGAAGATTTCGTGTGTCTACAAATGGCAAAAGTTGAAATCGAAGGGCTATTTGGTGTTTTGGTAACTGTGGCAGCTGCATCAAAAGGGTTGCCCGAGGGGCACCTTTACCTTTTTTCCAATAAATCTGAATCGCTGTTGAGTGAGCAGTCATAAAGGCACATACTGACGTTGATGGAGAGGTGCTCGTACTGGCGCGAACAAAAGCCAGGCAGCTTTCAACACAGTTGCATTATGCAGAGGGCAAAGATGAACCTTATGTGGAGAAATCAGTTAATGGGGGAAATGTAGAGGAACAAAGAGAGTAAAAAACCTGTGAGTGCGGAGAAAAATAGCACTAACGATGAAGTAGTGCGTCTGCCTAAAGGCGCCGGGCGCAAAGGGCACACGGAAACTGAGTGTGAGGGCATCTTCTTTTCATACACTACTGAATGTTGGTCAAGACGCATCAAGGGCTCATCACAATCAGGGAGAGAGGTGGTATCCTCTATCGCCATTATGAAGATAAACATCGCAGACACTTCGATCAGATAGTAATTCAAGTCAAATATTGGAAGGACCTACTGAATATTTGCCACGATCACCCGTGAGCAGGGCACCTCCAAGTAAACAAAACTTAGAAGAGGCTACTTGAGGAATTTTGCTGGCCAGCTTGTTTCAGGGATATACAGGAGTTCATACAAACTTTTCAGACGTGCCAGAAGGTAGGTAAATCCAACGACAAGAAGAGGGCCCCGATGGCAAGGGTTCCTATAGTTTTGCAACAATTCGCAAGGGTTGTTGTCGATATTGTTGGACCCCTACCATGCAGATGTCTGGGTACAAATATATTTTGACTATGTTGTGTCCAGCATTGAAATTTCCTGACGCCATAACACTGAAGAAGGCAACTTCAGTTCAGGTAAAACATGCTCTATTGACAGTGTTTTTTCGCCCGAGTTTCCCAGCTTAGATACATTCAGACCCTTCATAACTTCACCGAGTCCCCATTCTTGTACACCCCCAACAGCAAGTACCCCAAATTTCGACAAAAGTGTTGCACGCTACCATGTAAAATGTCTAAGTTTAACCTAAATTTTACAAAAGCAATTTAGGGGGTATGCACGTGCAGGCAGCGAATATTCGAATTTGATTCAAGGATTCAAATCAACTCGCTATTTATGCCATGCTAAACTTTGACGAAGATTTCTGCAATTATACATACTTCAACGCAATGGCGTTACAGAGCTCGTTGAGCAAATATGGTGGCGTTGGTGCAGGTGTTGTGAGCGAAAAATCAGGGTTGCCTGTAAGCGAAAATACTAGAAGCAAATGAAGATACTATAATTTTTTTTAGCTCCAATGTAAATCAAACACCTGAAGTCTGCGTGGCAAGGCGGTGCCTGACCACAGGGCCATGCCTCTGTTCGGAATATTTAAGACCTAGAAAAGCTGTATGAATGATATGCTGTGTGATGAGTGTCTTTGGCGCATTCAATAATGTTCGCGAAATTGTAGCATCGTGCAAGACGTCAACACGGTGTCAATTGCATGACCAGTCAGTGAAATAAAGGCACACCCATCACGAGCAAACGCATGAACAAAATGAGCAACTGCGTAGGTTCGCCCATTGAATTACGGGCGCGTAAGGGGTACATTAAAAACTCTCCAAAGAGTAAAATATGGTTCAATGACTGCTTCGAAACTGAATTTGCAGTGTGCATTTATGGCTAGCGCTAAATGGTTAATTCGACTTTCATAGACATTTGTTTCTTGGCAGGTTGGTTGAAATGACTAACGAGAAGTGAGGCCAAGCTACCGAATGATAATATTTGAGCGAGCCCAATCATGCTCTCTATTGTGTCGTACCTACTCAAGCGTACTTGAGCCAGTACGATACAAGAAAAATACGATGAAAGCAAGAAACGGACGTTATACAAGCACGTTTGCTGCTTGTTTTTGTTTTTTGCCCTACCTTCTCAATATGCACTCTAACGAACTTTCGCAGATATATCCTGCCTGTGGTGATGTAGCTTTTAGAGTACGCGAAGGCCGCCTTCTTTTTGAGGGGCGAAATGCTAGAAGACCTGCGTACTATGCCACGCCAGCGCACGCTAAGACCAGGCAATCATAAACAATTTCGAAAGCCTAAATTATAGCATGTCTCATAATCGTGGCATGGTTTTGGAACGTAATACCTAGACAGTATTATGATTGCACAAATCGGCCTTATTGTGCGCTCAAGCATCCTCGATAATGTTTTTTTACACTCAGCAACCTCTTGAGTATCAGCAGCAGTTATCAAAATTATCGTCTGCTATCTTTCAGGGTTTCCTCATCGCTAGAGACTGTCTACAAGCACTCGTGTTGTCCTCTTTAATTTCCTTGCCTCGCCTTTCATTTCGCGTTTCTCCTAGCACCTTCGTGCTCGCGCTGCAGTCCTTATTACCATGAATTCTAACCAACTAGCCCAAATAGCCGTTTTTCTTCTCTACAAGTGCGCATTAGAAGGAAGCGTGAGTTGTACCGTATGAACACTCTACATTCACGATTGCACTACACTTCTATTCATTAGTCCTAGCATACTATAAAGGCGACGTGCTTTATTCGTAAGAAGGGTAGCGGCTTACGCTACTCCGTAGGTCACAATGACTGTTATAGTGAGAACCCAAGACAAGGACAATAATTGGATTGTTGTAGCCCTCGTCTTGGTCAACCGAAAGCTTGAAAAAGTTTTCGGCGGAAGTATTCATGAGAAAATATGCAATTTATAATTTGTTGGTTAATTAGAGAAAAAGTGATTGTGGTAAAAAATGTTACTGCTTATATCAAGCTAATGATACATTATAAACTACAGTCCTTTACTAGAGATACATTGCTTCTAGCGCGTTTTATACAAGTCGGCCTTAGACTGACTCAATTTACTGCCATTTGCATGGAAACGGCTGCCTTCCCTACTTTTACTTAACCGAACTTCTTTGAAGTCACCGTGTTGTCTAGCGTAGCAGTGAAACCAAAGCTACACTTGACGTTTATTGGATGCCATTTCTATAGGCGACACACTTGCACAATGCAGCTTTCGGAGACTCTGTTCACTCTGCCTAATGTTCTTCGTGCTCGAAACCATGAGGATAAATTCTCACAGCAATTCACGTTCAGTCATTAGCTAACGGTAATGACTTGGAAAAGAACAGCGCATTTAGAGCCCGCACTTACAAGCACCAAAAGCTTTAGGAGCTGCCAGCAAAGACAGTGGCTTCAGCCATTCGATGAACCCGATGTAGTGCACGTTATAATCTGCCTTGCAAAGTCTCAGTTAGAAAAAGTGATATGGTCGATTTAAATATCAACTTTTCATTCTGGAACACGCTGTAAAATGCTACAACATACGTCGTAGTCGTTATTTGCACAATAGTTTGACGTAACTAAGAAACCAGAACCAGAGTGATTTTATGTACATGTTTAGGTTTTAGCACAGCTCAGTAGTAGTCACAGTGGATATAGAAGCTCAGTGGCATTGCATGCTGCCCCTGTTGCTTGAGATCTTGCGCAGGAATCAAAGCTGATTGTTCTGGAGTTTGCAGCGAGCATTAGGCTGAAGAGAAATTTCGAAGCAAAAGCTACTAGCGGAACGGTTGATTAGGGTAGAATGCGTCATTAGGAAGTCTCTCCCGAAGATGAGAGCGCAAGGGCTAATGCTGAGCCCGTAAAGAGGACAGGAACGTGGCCGCTGGCAATGGTTATTCGCGTGATAAATACTTCAGGAATGTTGAGGTTTAGACACGCCGAGACGGGTCATATACATCCGGGGTTTATAATGTCCGCTTACCATGTGCGTGTGCACCCGACGACGAGAACATAGATCTCTCGCTGCGCGCTCTTTGGGATGAAGCTGTCGCACAGGACTGCAGCTGTAAATATACATTGTGAATTGTGTACGATGCTAAGGAATCGTTATTCACGTAACATAGTGTATACTGTTAAATACTACGATTCGACCCCAATCGGCTTTGTAAACGCAAAACTGATTTGATGTCGTTTCTTAGAAGGGAATTCCTCGATCCTTGTGAAATTACGATTCTTTTACAAAAGCATCTGCTCTATGACAGTTTTGGCAAAGAGGTGGATGTACTTTTTTCGTTGTAGTGAGTTCGTACTGCACTTATATTGGTTTGGGCTGCTTCGTACATTTAATTGTGTCGCACTTGCTTCGCGCCGACATTACTTCCGGTTAAGAGAAACAGGTGAAAGACTTCCCATAGTGAAAAACTAGTTGGGCTGTCATTCAAAAGGAAGGAAGAAAGAAAACAAGACCGAAGACGGCGAGATCAAGGCGACACTCATATGGTTAGCTGCCTTACCCTGGGGCAATGAACATAGGGGGTGCGAAGATGAAATAGAGGAGCGAAAGGAAAGTTATGGAATCAATGACTGCTCTGAAGCGTATGTTACGGTGGCACTATACAATAGTCGATCATTCTGAAAGCCGGCTTGCGGGACCTTTGGTTCCGCAGGCCTTATTTCGGGCTTCCGAAAACCATTCACTTTGCAGTCGGCAAGTCACTGAAATGGCGATTTCAATGTGTAATCGATGTGAGGAGCCTCTACCTCTCACACCCGAAGGTAAATAACCACAAGTCAGTGCACAACAGAAACACTCGAGCTACGCAATAAACTCCACTAGCAGCTTGTGACCAGGGGAACTCGTAAAACAAGTCGCGTAGTTGAGTTATTGCACTTGAATGTCACAGTTCCTGCATTATTCTCAAGCTCAGTTTCCGTGTTTGAAGATGGACGCAGAAGATAAAGCAGTGGACATGCTGCAGCCTTTTTCAACATACTATGTTTTTTTTTGAGGATGCATAATTGACACAAGCGTATCTGAACAATAAGCAGAGGAATCAGCAAAATACAGTATCGGCATGTGGCTGACCCTGAGTGTACTGAGCCTCACACCAACTTTCTGGTGCAAGAAAAATAACTTTAGTTGCATGTCAGCGAATACATTTTTCATATACCCTTGCTTTTGAAATTATTGCGCATGATTGTAGCGTGAGCTAAATAAATATGCTTGCATGAAAGTGATGGCAGGCAGCAGGAAGGGGTGGTGTAGGGAGGTTCTTTGACACTAAATGAAGCTTGGCAGGTTTCCTTGTGACTTACATGCTTGAGAGCCACGGCAATCGCCAAAGGTGTTGACACGGGCCTGTAGTCTACAAAAGAGCTGAAGGGCTTCAACTGCCAAATGAGCCAAGGAGTGATGGGGGTGGTTATTCACCAGAACCTGCACACAAAGCACATGATTGTGCAATTGTTACATTTCACGATCCCGAAAGACTAAAACCGACGCGCAATATATGGCAGCACAGCTTCAAGGAATCACCGCTTTACTAGTTAACAGATGTCCCGACCTCGGCGCTTATATACCAATGAAGTTGAATTCATAGAGGCACATGCCATGAATATAGTCGTGAGCACGTTAAAATACTGAACAGGGTCCAGTTTACAAAGGGAAGCCTAAACTAGGGCATCTTTCATGAACTGAGTAGCTTTGGAAGGTAAGCCAGCCCATGAAATGACCAAGCTAACTAATTCACAGCAGACTGAAATCAATTATGGTCACTGCGAATACAAGTGGTACAGCTTTTCCTGGCATTTCCTTATTGTAAACCCTATCTTATAACACATGGTGTAATAGGAGATTTTGAGCCAGCTCGCACGCAACGGCCATACGGAGATAGGGAGACGCCGAGATTCGGAGTAGTAGGTTGTTATCGCTTGAGGTATAGCAGATGCAAAAGAAAGCACGTGTTGGTTGGCGTGAACTTGCTGTGATGGTGAAGACTAAGCTCTTAGTCATTTTTACTTGTGAAGTACGCTACCCTCTCAAGCGCATGCAGGCTCAGGTTCACCGTATCAAGCTTAGAGATAGCTTTGTTTGCGAAAAATAGACATTGAATTCAGATGTCTTGTGCTATATGAGAACTGCCAGAAAATGATACCAAGGAAAGTACAGGAAAGGTTATTCGTAGTTAAGGTAACTTAAATTTACAGAAAGAAGGGCGGACGAAAATATAACATGCCGTGGGTAGTGACAAAAACAGCGACCTTCTATTAACGCGTTCGATGGTTTACTTAGTGAGCCATCACGGCGACTACCTATCTGACACCTCAACATGTGCGTTAAACATGGGAGAGTTAGTCAGCGTCACCCGTAGCTATGACAGTGAGTGTGGTGGACGACTCCTTTTTTACGTGTTGGCGTCACTTAGCACGTGATCGTGTTACGAGCACGCATATGGCGAACAAATCTTTGCACGCTACCTGATAGCATCCAGTCTGTGAGAATCAGACCGTCGTTATATTTGAAGCAGAAAGAGAGAGAAATGGAGAGGAAAGATAGGGAGGTTTGTGAAGCTTTGGCTCGGTTGGTAACCCTACACTTGAGGGCGGAGGAAGAGGGAATAAGAGAAATGAAGACGACAGAAAAAAAGAGTAAGAATGAGTGTAGGAAAGAAGTGGAAATAGTAAGGGCTTGATTTCTTCGTTAGACACAATAATAATAATATCGAACTGACACTGATGCCAACAAAAGTATAAAAGACCTTATTTCCTTTTGCAAGAAACAGCATCCCCAGCGTGATTCCAGTACGTTTTTTGGCAGTGGTACACCTTAGAGACCCTGGTACAGCTGAGGTTTACGGGCACTTCACTAGACGCATTGGTAAATAGCTGTGTAGCATTGGTAGGTGCGCTGGATTAACCGCTGTTATGCTGGTGCACAATGGGAAGCACTGGACCCGCTGGAATTTTCACTGGAAAGCGCTGGTGCATACCGCAGCACGCAGAGTTTTTACCAGCACAGCGTGCACATTTATGTAGCGTGTGCCGAGATTTGCTTGGGTGTCCTTCAATATAAAACGTTTGATTTAACGGTACCGATAGATGCCACCCTAACAGATCCCGACCATAGGTAATTTTTGCTGCGCACGTACGTAATTCAGGAATTGATGCACGTTATTTGCACGCCCCTGCGTATACCATATTCGCATCACTCTTGATTGATTTGTGGGGTTTAACGTCCCAAAACCACCAAATTATTATGAGAGACGCCGTAGTGAAGGGCTCCGGAAATTTAGACCACCTGGGGTTCTTTTAACGTGCACCCAATTCTGAGCACACGGGCCTACAACATTTCCACCTCCATCGGAAATGCAGCCGCCGCAGCCGGGATTTGAACCCGCCACCTGCGGGGCAGCAGCCGAGTACCTTAGCCACTAGACCACCGCGGCGGGGCTCGCATCACTCTTGTATTGCTGTAATGATTCCATGTTGATGTGTTTATAAGCCTGCAGCTGGGCGCCCCTCCTAGCAGAAACCCGAAGTCGTTTACGCCACCAAGTTGACAAAACTTAAAGGAGCTCTCTCGATCGCTTGGCAACAGTTCCCAGCAGATTGGAGAGAAACAGCTGTTGTTCAATTCCGCCACACCGTATATAGATGTCTGGCCATGCTTATCTTTCTTACTTCCGGTAACAGTTAGAAATATTCCAAAGCTCAAATGCAGAAACTTCAACCATCCCAACTCACCGCGTGGAGAGTGGTCTTACCCAGTGCCCGGCACAGCGAGCACTAGGCCTATTGTGCCAGCCGCATCTCTGTACATGCTACCGGCACTTCTTGCCTTAATAACCACAGTTTTAAAGTGTGAGAAACACAGTAAACTATAGTTTAGAGACCCATGAACCTAATTCAACTATTTTGTCTTGTGTGTATGTCCGCACAAGGAGCGCTGACGATCGATGCGTCGCGCTTTCAGCTACGCAGGCTGTCACCGAAAGCTGCAGGCTGTACTAGCCGGTATACTTCTCTGACTAACATGTAAGTGAGAACATGCAGTTTGCAGTTGATAATTTGGTACGCCTTCGTAAATTAACCCACTGCCATACGTTTTCAGTGGATAGCATTAGTACTTCTTCGGGTGGTTTTCTAGGTGTTGGTAATAATATAACTGCAAATTCTCGCACTGGCACGCCCGCTGTATACTGCCAATGGAGGCCAAAAAAGCAGCTGTCACTCAACGTCGCCACCCCGAAAACGCATGGCTGACAATGATTGACTTTCTACTTACTTTAGGTACAGTTTAGGTAACATTTAGAAATGTTGTGAAGCTCAAATGCAGAAACATCAAGCATCGCAACTCAGCTGCGTAGAAAGCGGCCTTACACAGTGCCCCGACCCATGCAACAAACACTATAGGCCTATCGTGACGTCCGCGTCGGTTTACATGCTACCGGCGCTTTTTGCTTTAGGTATGCACAACTTTGAATGTAGGAATGACTAAGTACAGTTTACATATCCCTGAGCCTAATCAACCATTTCTTCTCTTGTGCGTAGCCCATACTAGGAGCAACGAAGATCAATGTGTCGTGGTTTCAGCAATGGAGGTTGTCACCAAAAGCTTCCTTCCGAGCGCAGTAGCCGGTACTTCTCCGACTTCTTTGTAACACACGCAATTTTGAGATGGTCATTTGGAACGCTTTAGTGAACCAACACACTGGCATAATTTTTCAGTGGATTGCATTAGTATTTTCTTGTGTAGTTTTTAGTAAGGTATATATAACTACAAATCTGTACACTGGCACGGTGGCTGTATACCACTATATTATCGTTTGCGTGAGAAAAATACTTCATATTCAATCGTGTGTTCGCATATGTACCGAACGAGTCATTATAAATCATATGGACATGTTGACTAGTAGGAAGTGCGAAAAGCAACTATCAAAGATAGAAAAATAGCGGCAGCAACAGCCCATAATATGTGGCTGGTTCTCCAGTCAATTTGAAAATTTTCATAGTTAGGATGTGGATTCTTCAAAAAGCTTTGGGCTCTTGCAAATATCCGCACGTCATTCGATGCCCGGAAGCCGTTCGTCAGTGTCGAATAAAAAAGAAATTGTTATTCGAAAAAAATATCGAGTTTGTGATGGCTGTGCGACCTGTAAACATGAAGCTGAATGGCGTTTTGTCTGGATAAATAGTCATTTTAAAACTCAGCCGACATGTTCTGGCGTGGCGTAGCGTTGGGTAGAGTTTATATTCGGTAGGTAATCAGAAGGTGTCGACTTCAATTCCTGTGTATAGACATTTAGTTTTTTATTTTTGTTTATAATTATAACATGAATGAGCCCTATAACGCTTATTTTACTTAGATATTTTTTATAGGGATCGGGCACCCCGCTTTAACCATGTGAAGCCATTTTGCACAGAGTACTCAGCGCCTCCCATTAACATGCCGCTACAGCATCCCAGTATACCAGCCTGATACTGGGCCCGTATTCACGCATGGCGCTGGGAGTTGGTAACCAATGGCGCTAGCTTTTGCAATAGGGTTAGAAGTAATTATTAATAAGGTTAGAAGTAAAAGTAGACAAAAAGGTAATTTGTCGTGGGCCGGGACGGAGTCTTAGAGGCCACTCAGAACTAAGTGCGCTGTAGAGATCTGCTTGGCCAGGTTCCACGACATTTCCAGCTGTTCACGAGGCAGCTATACATTCTTTCAATGTAGGGAAAAAATTATTCTCACTAACATTCCTGAGATTTTACTGGCTCTTATCTTAACTTCATTTCTACTCTCATTCCGCGAATGTCCTATGTATCCTATTCAACTGTTGGCTTGAACCAATGTCTCATTTTTGTACGCTTTTTGAGTTTTTTCTTTGCTGTTTCGTAACCATTGAGCCAAACCTCAACTTCTGGTTGGCTGGAGGCGAATATCAGTGTGCGTTTCGAAAAACTAAGTTTTTAGGCGCTTTCAACACTCACAAAAAGAGCTAGCAGTTCGGTTTTGCTCAAAGCATATAAAAATGCATTTTGAGTAAATCAACCTCCAGGGATGATTGCAGGCATATTTGATTTGACTTGGGGTCATTGTAGGCAGCCATTAATGATAGCGACTCTACAAGGTCCGAATGCAAGAATCCTACGCGCGACTTGTTAGGCTATTGTAATACGATTTAACACAATTCAATATCAAATAATTACTCTTTGGGTACGTCACGTTATAGGTGTGTATTCAGAAATAAATATCTACACAAATCCTCAAGTTACAGAATTGGAACTTTGTACGGTGTCTAATTAAACAATAGTGATTCAAAATGACAGATTCAAACACAGTGAATCGAAAAATCTAATCAATACGGCGGCGTAGTCCAAAACTTCAATCAACTAGTCTTAAGGGAGAAGTTTAGTTTTCTAGCCAACTTAGTGTATTCCATTGAACAAAGTAGGGCAGATCAAACATAGCGAGTGATGTTCATCATTGTTTTGCGCAAGGGGTTAAAACAGAATGATGGCCTAAATATTTGTCTCACATTGTATGCACGTGTGCCGTTGCTATAGGTCTATGACAAAAGAAGGAGGTAACTCCGAGTGACCTAATAAGGAACATATCTAGGGCTTGAAGCTCATTCGGACTAATATTCACCAATATTTTACTCAACTGGACGCACTCGCATTCATGCTCACCCAAATGTTTCTTAACCGCACTCACTCGCACTTCAACTCGCGGCTTCATCTCAGTCTTACTGAGTGTGACTGAGTCGACTCATCACTGAGTTTGCCAGGTGGTGGTCCTGGCCCGCACTCATTCACTACAAATACGTTGCCATTATCGGAATGCTGCGACCCGCTGGCGTGCTATCAAGACAAACATGATTCTACGAGTGATTGGTAAACAGATTTTATTGTCTGCTTATTTTTTGATATATGAACAATTTGCATTACTAATTATGGGACCACACATCCGTTTTACCTTCTTCACGCCAATATACGTTCTTCACGGTATCACGAAATCGCAATTTCTACCGTGTGCTGTGTCCTTTGAGTCACTGTGCTCCGCTCTACCATCCTCATGAACAGTCTGTGTTTCTCCAGAACGAAGCTGTTGCCGTCGAGGCAGGCATTGTGCTCGCATTTATGTGAACGTCTACGGCCACTTTCCTTGGAAGCCCTCACTTTCGATCTTTCGCTTTCATTACGATATCTGCTGCTCTAGTACTTACACAGACAGCATGCACATGGAAAGTGGTTCCGAATGATTAAAATATTTACGCTCAAGCGAGTTTAGCTTCCGGTTTATTTGTTTATAGAAGAAGAAACGTAGTGTCGGTTATTACCAAGCGGCATGCGTGATGTAAGTAGTGGAGTTGTGCATGTTTGATGCGCCAAACTTTCTTGTTCCATGCTACACTAAATAAAAATGATGTTTGCAATTCGGCACAGCATGCTCTTTCAGAGTCATTGTGGGTGAAAAGGACACTTGGCAGCACTTACTAGGCATGTACCTCTAGTGGTATCTGTCGGTATTAACCATAAAAGACCCGTTCCTCAATTGTTAGAAGACCAAATGAAGTAGACTTGTTTCTAGGCAACCTTGGCAACTCACGGGTTGGAGCTTTCTAGGTGTATGCCAAATTCTATATTAATCCCAGTCTCAGGATACCGTGTGTCAAGCTGTCGGCATGGCCATCAATGAACACGGCACAGTTCGGTTTCAGAATTGGTGTGACACTAACATGTCAGCCTTCTAGAAGTTCCTGTGGTTCCACCTACGTTCTACGTTCGTCGAACATGAAAGTAGTCTGTATATTCAGAATCGCGGTATATGAACTGACTGTTGCCTTACCCTCGTTTCAGCGATTTGCTTCTGGCTCACCCCCACAGGCAGCAGCCGCATGCCCTTTCAGGCCACAGTGTACTGAATGCCTTCAGACTCGTGGATGATTTCCTGGTGCTCTTCAGGCTTGACAGTTCAATCGAGGAAAAATTTGAGGCAATATTTGGCGTGTTCGCGGCTGTACTTGACGCATTACCGCTAACCAAGGAACTCACCAGTGACGGTTGCTTGAGACGTTTAGACTTGGTGCTTTATTTTGGTGGACTGAGCACTTGCTGGGTATATGCGCAATTCGGTGCACACAAAGCTCATGAAATTATAGGTTGCCTTACGTGTTCTAAAGAGTGCTCTGAATCTGTCCGGCCCTCAGTAAGTTCCAAGAAGTTTTCGTGCCCACATTGAACGACTACAATGCGCCAGCTATATGTGATTTATTTACTCAGTGCCTTGGCAACAAATCTAGGCTGATGTATTCAGATTTGGGTGCACAATAAAGAACCCAGTTGATCAAAATTTCTGAAGTGTTCCGCTACAGCGTCTCTCATGATCATATGATGGAATTCAGACTTTGAAACCCAAACACTAATAATTTCAAATCGATGACAACAAATTATTAAGCGAGCTTCAGAGGCATGGCACCAAGACACACCCAACCCAGGAAAAACAGAAAATTTCTGTCATCCTTCACGTACACGGTGTGAGCCACGCGTTCGAGAAAATTGTTAGCAAGAAGGCTCAGGGCTCGTTTCCTCAGCTCGCCGTAAGCTCACCCACCTTCGCAAGAAAGTAGACGATGACGGCCCCAAGGAACACGCGTGCGTCAAGAAACACAAGGCTCAGTAGGTGGAGTGTGTGAGCAATGTAGTACGGCACCCCGTTGTCCGGCGGCCGCACCTGCACTGGACAGACCGGTCACTGTTTGAACTTCTGCCTCATAAAGCACGCGAATACTCTATGGACTTCAACGAGCAGCACCTTAGCAGCCCATTTTTCTTCGTGCGACTGCACCCCGCTTTTTCGAAATTGCAAGATACTCTCAACATATCGTAATAGCACAGAGCGCAAAATGAACAGAGATTTTCATATCAAAATGAATCAAAACATATGCATCCATGAGCATTCACTCGCCCTCCTGGATAAAGAGATGTTTTTGAGCGGTAAACTTGGATATTTTGACTCAAAGACATTTCGTCTTGCTTTTCACTTTATGTTCAGGTGCAGGTTCATTTTTATTTTTGTTTTCAGCTCTATATTTCCCGTTGTAATCAATTTACACACATTTGTTCGTAAGCATTCGTGTTGTAATGATTATTCTTCCTCCGTCGTGTTTTTGCACTGTTCCCCACACTTTTATCTTTGTGCGCGGCGTTCACCGCACACGTACGGTGGCGTGACATCACTTTGAACGCTACGTTTCACTTGCTTTTCGTTTAGTGGCTGCTCTCTGTATAAATGCAGAGGTAGGGTGAGAACAATAGCAAAAGACAAAAAAGCACTTTAAGAAAAATTCGGAGGGAAGACGTGAATTTGTCACGCTTCTTGTAACTTGGTGTGGACCCACAAAAGTGGAGGAGCGTCAAGAGGGCATGCAACCCTGAGCGCCTCGAGTAGAAGCAACGAATCATAATTCGCTACTGAATCAGGAAAGTTAGGAAGCCAAGTACGCAAAAATAAGAACATTAAGAAGGAAGTTAATCCTTAAAATGAGAAAGAATATTGTGTGCCGTCCGCGCTTGCAATTGTGGAAGGGCGTGGCATTAATCCAATATATATTGAGTGTTCAATAGTAAAAATACTGCGTGAATAAATAGAACGCGAAACATAAGCAATCAATGTAGCAATAATTTATTCAAGTAATACTACAAGCTAAGCATGGCAAGATGCAAAAGAACGTACGTGAACGTACGTTCACCGGAGTAGAGAGCTTTGTCGGCCACATACACTAACGTCGAAAACATTGACGAAACGACTTAGGCCTACTTAAGGAGCAGGTACACCTGTATTTAAAAACAAATGACAACAAAATCACGTTCTTTTGTTCAAGATTCACGTTCTAAAAGGACGCAGCGTCTGTCATAACCACTAGAGTCTCCAGAGATCCTATTCGACAATGGGAATATAATAGTATATCGAGCACCTATAGGGCTACATTCGAGGGGGAGGTTGGTGACATCACTTAATCTATAGTCACTGCTGGTATTCGTAGATGACTATCAAATAAAAGAACAAGTTTCAAAAGCAGACAACATTTGAGCCAGAATGAAATGAAATAGGTGCTGCATACATGAAGCAGAAGTGTTAGCACTTCTGTATTTTTCTGTATGATGCCCTCAGGTGAACAATTCTCGCAGCTTCGTTGAAGTACACTCTAACTCTGAAGAGGTTTTTTCGCGGCACCATTACGTCATAATAGATGAAAATATAGTTTATTTAAAAGAAAAAAATACGTCCCGGGTTGTTGGTGCTTCGGTGCGCAAAGGTTTCATTGTGGTAATTTTTAGCAGTATTACAAGTGAAGCGCAATGGTGAATTAAAGATGGAATTTCAAAGCTATTTTAACAGATAATTTTTTTAATTGAGCTGGATCTCAACACAAATCAAAAGAGAATTAAACATATGTGTTACAGACGCATCTTAAAACGCTTAAACAACACTATTATTCTTTGAAAACTCGAAGCAACCCTCTGAGGTAGAGGAAGCAGCTCTGAATTAACATGATTGCTTCCTCCCATGTAGTTACTTTCTCGGTACAACTAGCGACAAATGGAAAATTATATGAGTTCTGATTTAGAGGTCCACGCTTATCGTCTAAAGTCCCCGATAGCTCATATAATCGGCATAATATTGGCAGCATCAATTAAAGCTCTTCCACGTACACTTACTACAAAAAAGATTTTCAGAAACTGCCTACATGAAAGTTTACCGAATTCCATGTTTTTCTCAAAATTTTTGTGCTTCGGAGTATTGTACACCTTAGTGAATCAAAACATGACTTGGGTGTTCACAATGGCAGATTTTATTAATTAAAAAAAGAATTAAACTAAACTCAAAAGTTCTTGTGGTCTAATACAATATAGCTATCCTCACTCGCGAATAGCATTGATGTTTGCTACCACAAGACACAAGGGAGCTTTCTTCACGAGAACATATTTTGTGTCTTCCTGAATTTTCTCTACATTATTAATGTGATGGCAGAAGAGCCGCGAGGAACGAGGGTCGTGTAATGAATTCTTTTCTTTCCAAGAGTATTCCAAATGGCCTTCATAATGACTTGCAGAGCAAAAGGAGAGCGAGCTCCCTCGTTGTCCCTATTACATATATCATAATAAAAGATCAGGCTTATTATTACAGATGTTACTTTTGTTGATGAGCGGTCATATTTCTAGCTGTATGTTTCTGGCGTCACAATTTTTCATTCTCTTTTTTGAAGCCAACAACTTCGAAACATCCACTTATGATAGAGAACACTTAGGTAATGGTAGGCCTCGGTGGAACAGCGGCTAAGCGCTCGATCGCTGAAACGAAGGTTGTGGGTTCAATACCGATCATACCAGTTCGCATTCCGATGTAGGTAATATTGTAGGGGCCCATGCACACTGGGGTGTCAACGCACGTTTAAGAACATCAGATGGTCGAAACGACCGGAGTCCTCCACTACGGCGTCTCTCATATTCCAATTTTGGTTTTGGGACGTAAAACCCCCGATATTATTAGCGCGGCCACTGGATAAATTGCAGCGACCATCTTAAGACGTAGTTAGCAATCTAGAAGTATATATGGTGTTGTCCTTCTTAAGAGTGAATCTCTGAGAATTTTGTTCTACCTGGTATTAGGAACAGTAATTATCGTCATGATGAAACAGTATACGCCCGCTTCGTCCTCTTCGACTACATCTTCACTCTCACATAGCACGAGCTAGTTGTTTTGGGCACGGAGAGCAGAATATACAAAGCGCTAGTCTGTTGCGTGAGTGAAAAGGACGTAACATCCCGCAGCAATGATTCACGGGAACAATATCACGTAACGCGTCACTTCAATTGAGTTAATTTGCCCGCGTGTTTGTTCATGTAAAACGTGTCAACCAGTGGATGTGAAAAGGAGAAAAAAAATGCATCCAAGGATTTGTAAAAGAACATCCAGCCAGCAAAAACAGACTAAGAGTAGGGCGTGGGATTTACCAACCATTTGAAAGTAATAAATGGTTGCATGAAACTTTAACAGCTTTTTATCGTTGCAACATAGGGAAACTTCTAAATAAGAATACCTACAAATATTATTATTGTTTCATTACTATAACCCATCTGGTACTGTACTGTAGGCTGCTTTTTACACTTGATCCACAGGTTGTAGACTTTATGGCTTCGTAAATTTAGGCAGGTCGTGCCATTTTAGGGGCGAAGCTCTTTATAGCGGCACCCGTTCATCCCTCTTAGGCCGTTTTAGTATGTAACAACTATAAATTTGACCTCCAAGATGGTGCCGGTGAGAGATTTCTTCTGTGCTTTGTTGAAAAATAAAGAACAGTGCTCAATGTACATGCAATGGTTGCTAATGGGAAAAATGAGAGACCGCAGAATTCGGCTCTTAGTTAAGCGCTCGCTGCAATCCCCATTTGCAGCCATTGGCGTGTACATTGAGCACTATCTGTGAAGGAAGGGTTGCTACGTTATACTCGCTGGGCGTAACCTAGGCCTTGCTTTTAGAAAGGTTTAGCGAGCGTTGGGCCGCAGTGCCACGAATAGGGTGAACTAGTATATACCATGAACTCGAGGTGGTTGAATGTGGGAAGTAGACCAGAAGCGCAAGCCGTAAGAAACGGTGCGTGTGCCACCTCTCGTTTAGTCCTTGGAATGTCCACTGGATAGCGGTGCTTCTATATGAGGAATATATGATGAAAAGATGCGAGATGGTGGTACTTGGAGTGTTTAATAGATAGACGAACGGACACACAGACAGACGCATGGATGGACGCATGAATGGACGCAGCGGCGCATGCATGGATGAACGCACGAACAGACGCACGCACGGACGGGCAGATGGACGCATGGACGGTCACACAGATGGACGCATGGACGGACGGAAGCAAGAACGAATGGACGGACGAATGTTTCGCCCCAGTCTCCATCATTCAGTCCCTGGATATGCTGCCGATTTCTTTTTAGGGGCGAAGCTTCTAATAGCGGCACCCGTTCGTCTCCCGTAGTATGTAACAAGTATAGCATTTTGACCTCCAAGGTGGTGCCGGTGAGAGACTTCTGTGCGTTGTTGAACAATAAAAAATAGTGCTGAATGTACATGTCAATGGCTGCTAATGGGGAATGAGAGACAGGAGCATTCGGCTTTTAGTTAACGCGCAGGCTGCGATCACAATTAGCAGCCATTGGCATGTACATTGAGCATTATCTGACAAGAAAGGGTTGCTACGTTATACTCACTGGTTGTAACCTCCTTAGCTTTAGAAAGGTTTAGCGAGCGTTGAGCCGCAGTGCCATGAATACAATGAACTTGTATATACCATGAATGAGCTCGAGGTGGTTAAAATTGGGAGTAGATACGAAGCGCAAGCCGTAATAAAGTAAAAGCCGAATTTTCTGCCTCTCATTTCCCATTAACAGCAATTGACATGTACATTGAGCACTATCTGACTGAAAAAGTTTGCTACGTCATGCTCGCTGGGCGAAACCTCCTTGGTTTTCGAAAGGTTTAGCGAGCGTTCGGCCGCAGTGACATGAATACAGTGAACTAGTTTATACCATGAACTCGAGGTGGTTAAATGCGAGAATTGGGCCCGAAGCGCAAGCCGTAAGAAACGGTGCGTGTGCCACCTCTCGTTTAGTCCTTGGAATGTCCACTGGATAGCGGTGCTTCTATATGAGGAATATATGATGAAAAGATGCGAGATGGTGGTACTTGGAGTGTTTAATAGATAGACGAACGGACACACAGACAGACGCATGGATGGACGCATGAATGGACGCAGCGCGCATGCATGGATGAACGCACGAACAGACGCACGCACGGACGGGCAGATGGACGCATGGACGGTCACACAGATGGACGCATGGACGGACGGAAGCAAGAACGAATGGACGGACGAATGTTTCGCCCCAGTCTCCATCATTCAGTCCCTGGATATGCTGCCGATTTCTTTTTAGGGGCGAAGCTTCTAATAGCGGCACCCGTTCGTCTCCCGTAGTATGTAACAAGTATAGCATTTTGACCTCCAAGGTGGTGCCGGTGAGAGACTTCTGTGCGTTGTTGAACAATAAAAAATAGTGCTGAATGTACATGTCAATGGCTGCTAATGGGGAATGAGAGACAGGAGCATTCGGCTTTTAGTTAACGCGCAGGCTGCGATCACAATTAGCAGCCATTGGCATGTACATTGAGCATTATCTGACAAGAAAGGGTTGCTACGTTATACTCACTGGTTGTAACCTCCTTAGCTTTAGAAAGGTTTAGCGAGCGTTGAGCCGCAGTGCCATGAATACAATGAACTTGTATATACCATGAATGAGCTCGAGGTGGTTAAAATTGGGAGTAGATACGAAGCGCAAGCCGTAATAAAGTAAAAGCCGAATTTTCTGCCTCTCATTTCCCATTAACAGCAATTGACATGTACATTGAGCACTATCTGACTGAAAAAGTTTGCTACGTCATGCTCGCTGGGCGAAACCTCCTTGGTTTTCGAAAGGTTTAGCGAGCGTTCGGCCGCAGTGACATGAATACAGTGAACTAGTTTATACCATGAACTCGAGGTGGTTAAATGCGAGAATTGGGCCCGAAGCGCAAGCCGTAAGAATGTGCGTGCGCCACCTCTCGTTTAGTCCTTGGAATGTCGGCTGGATGGTGATGCTTCTATATGGGGAATATATGATGAAAAGATGCGAGATGGTGGTACTTGGAGTGTTGAATAAATGGATGAACGGACAAATAGACAGATGCATGGATTGACGCATGAACGGACACAGGGGCGGCTGCATGGACGAACGCAGGGACGGACGCACGAACAGACGCACGCATGGACGGGCTGATGAACGCATGGACGGTCACACTGACGGACGCATGGACGGACGGAAGCAAGAACGAATGGACGGATGAATTCTTCGCCCAACTCTTCATCATTCACTCCGTAGATATGCTGCCATTTTTTTGTAGTTCCTGACCCAATGTGATTTTTCTGCATTAACACAGAAAATTGGAAGATGCCACGTACAGTGGGATCCATGATATTTGAAGCACGAATGAGAAATGTTGATATGTTATGATTATCCTGTAACCACACCGTGTCATGATTATCATGTTGAATGTGTCGTTTACCTTCGTCATCTAGTCACGTCACGTAATACCAAATTTATTACATGTAGAGCTAGCGAAACGGCCGAGAGCACGCCATGATGTGGTAATTTCTCATGTTCTTACATGACACGCGTGTCAGGATTATCATTCATTGCTCCAGTCATACATTTCGTCATTCATTAGGTCACGTAGCACCAAATTTAGTATATGTGGAGCTAGCAAAACGGCCGCGAGCACATGAAGGGCCCAATATACTGCCATATAGCGTTGACGCGCGCGCACGCTAGGCAAAGCGACGCTGCGTTAGCAAAACGAGAGCACCCTATAGTAGGTTCTGGCGTGGCGTAGTGGGTAGCGTACTCAGCTCATAATCACTCTACAGTCTTACGCCAGGCGCGACCAGCGTCCGTTGGCGCGGGGCGACGGCAATCGGTGCGAAAAGCGACATGCTGCGTTTCACGCCGATGCGTTACCCAGACAACACTGCGTCTTCCTTTTTTCGAGAAGGAGGGCGCTGGACGCACTGAAATGCGCATGCGTCAAAGCTACGCAGCGCTGTGCACGCCCTCTAGTATATGGCACGACCGGCGCCTCCCGTGGCAACGCCGGCGTGACACGACGAAATGAACGCCAGTGAGCCCGCGCACCGCGTCACGTCAAAATGTATTGGCGCCTTTACTGTGGCATGTATTCTTGTCCTCACATGACACGCATGTCGTATTTATCATCTTTGTGTCATTTACCAGTGTCGTCCGTTCGCGTCGCGTAATAACGAGTTTGTTACATGTGAAGCTATTACAATACGGCCGCGAGCGCATCATGAGCGTAGCATGTAGTCATGTTGTTACATGACAAGCATATCATGCTTATGATGTCTGCACCAGTATAATACATTCGTCATTATTTCACATTTAGTAATACCAAAGTTGGTATAAGTGAAGCTAGCGACACGGCCACCAGCGCATCATAAGCGTGGCATGTAGTCATGTTGTTACATCAGACGCATGTCATGGTTTTCATGTTAGGGTCTGTCGCTTGTGTCCGCCAAGCAATCACGCCATACCATACCAGTTTTGCAACATGCCATGTGAACAAATCCACCATAAGAGCTGCAGCACCATGAAATGTTAATTATGATATTCATGACATACATGTCATGATTTTCTTGTTATGGCTAGTCAAATGTGCTCTTCATACAACCATGTTACGCCATACTAAGTTTCGTAACGGTACCATTATTGAAATGGCTAGGATGGCTAAAAGTTGTAGGCGGCTAGATAGATCGATACGCTCGAAGTCGCCGAAGTTCGCTAAGAAATGCTTCGCTATAAAAAAAGTTTTTTTTTTGCTAGTTTTGAATGTACTGTCTGTACATTTTAGGCAAGGATTATAATTGAGTCCTCCAAAACAGTAGCTGCCATTTGTTAGTGCACCCAATTTAAGGAATGTGAATTTTAGATTCTTTCAAGCAGCATCTATACGATGTTCCAGTTTTTCGCGAAAAAAGAAAGACATAGTTTAGGAGTAACAGCGGAGCAATGAATGCAACATGCTCAAACCGGAATGCACTAATCAGTCATTTGTACTGTTTTTGAACTCTATGGTACTTTTCATTTTTTACATCTATTACATTCTGGCCATCCAGACGTTTCTCTCAACTTTTCAAATTTCTACGTTGCAGTTTTTTATTCTTTGCAGTTCCAGACTGCTGGTGTGGTTGCTTGGGTGCCCTTCAAGGAGAAATCTACAAATTGGAGAAATGCATAATGATGACAGAGTTGTGACTATAGCGAACATCTGCTGAAATATTAATAATGATCATCACTTCGTTGGTTTGTCCCTCTTCTTTATGATGAATGTTTGAAGTTGCATTTGAGGTACGTTAAAGCATTTCTTTGAGGAAGCAATAAAACCACGTCCATAGTGCCAGTGCGCAAATATTTGGCTGTAATTGCGATCGAACTCACTTGCACATTATATATGCAGATTAATATATCACTTGAAAGAGATTGTGGCATAGTTTGTTCATTTTCTTTCATTCGGGGTTTAAAACAAGATTTAGTTCAAGTAACTGTGACTCAGCTGTCGTACGTCAGGTAACTGTCATGTAAAGAGCGTGTGGGTGCCTCTTCAGGTTTTCAACAATTGCATGTTTTGTCGGTGTTCGTTCTGTATGTTTTTTTTTCTGTATACCCACAACTCAGACAAACGAACTCCAACACCATACACACAGCTTTAAAAGTACGTACCTAGATATTTTGTTCGCGATGAACTGATGGAATGAAACCACACCAGGTATATTTCTTGTATAACAAGCAATGAGAAAAGACACAGAATGAAGAACAAGCATTAAGAAAAGACACAGAATGAAAAATACATCTAAGTTTTATGACAGCATTCAAGAAAAGAAAAGTAGTGGTTCCCAGTGCAACAACAGGTGGCGTTTCTGCTCCTTATATCTCCTTTTTTGCGTCGTCTTCCCGCATGGCATTCCTGCATAAAGAGACGTGGCAAAGTCACGCCTTTCATTTGCCTAGCAAATTACTCACGGCGGCAAAAAAAATTCCTAAATAGAAAAGAAACACGTTTGTTTTACATGACAGATGCCAGCACGTATTGTAGGAGGCTCGTAAGCGTGGCTGTAACGGGCCTTTTTGACGAAAGCTTGCTTGCCGCGTACGCTGCTCCAAGAGATGCGTTTTCAGGCTGGAGCAGCGAGGTCTTAAACTTAAGTGCAACGCTTAGCCTGAAAGTTTTTTTTTCATGAGAGAACCAGCGTAACTTTTATTTTCTGTTTATTTCACACCATCTCTCGAGTAGTTTTCTTCCGGGGACATCGCCATTGACCCTCCCTTTCACTCGCTATTAGCGCTTTGAGGCTTTTTTTTAATACACAACATTAACGTTTTTGAGTGAGAATGATTTGCTTGTTTTTGAAATATTTTTCGCCATTGCGAGAATTGCTGAACTTCTCACTCGAGCAATTATCATTACCCTCGTCCGCTGTTGTGAAAGACGGCGGCGCCAACACGGTCCCGAAGGCGCCACTGCTTCGAACTCCGCCGGGAAGGTCACCAGCCGTTTGGTAGCGTAGGTTTTCAGCTCACGACTGCTCCTGCGCAGAGCTGATAGACGAGCGGACGAGACGATGGTGAGTTAAACAAGGTTTATGTACAGCATATATACAGAGGCGTTACAAATTCGGCACTGGGGCCGACAGAGACTCGAAGAGCCGAGCTCTCCTCTCTAACCCATAGGTCTGCTCTCAAACGGGTCCGCTCTGACACACATGTCAGCTTTCACCTAGAACCGCCGATGGCGACGCGCCGCAGGGCTTCCTTATATGCACCGGGTCCAACTCAAATGTCCAACGAGAAGCGCCGCTGGTCGTCAGGGCAGACTCCTCCAATGGGGTCGCCGCGCAATGCGTCAGACCCCCAGACATGAAGACGCCCGTTGTTTACTCGACGGGCTCGCTTCCACGTGCGCTGACTCACTGCACGTGGGCGCCAGAAAGGCGCCGCGCGTGTTTACGCCGTGGAGTTGTTTGCGTCAGGCGGACTGCGGGCTGGCCTTGACACAGATTGCCTTTTCTAGAGGCACGGACGTTCCTTGTCGACTCGCAGGCATAACAGCACCCCCGCCGCCAGACAATGCGCCGAAAAGACGAGCTGCTTCCACGGGGCTCGGATGACAGGCGCGCTCGTTCGCCAGGTCCTCCAGGTTCGCCTCCA
>NW_023607201.1:0-37103 GCF_013339725.1 Rhipicephalus microplus
TACCCTCTAGTTAAGTTACAAAACTCTATGTCGTCATGGGTCAGCAGCGCGCCGGCGCGTTCTTTTACGTAAACGCGGCAGTGAAAGCAAGCGAAGTGGCCTTTGGTCATCTCCCCGAATAGAATGCCAAATGCTGTGGACTGCCAAACGAAGGACTGCCAAACGCTGTGGGTGCATATAAATGGTTTGCCCTTGGCTGCCTCACCAACGTACGCACCGTGACATAGAAGATAGAGACGCACGCTGCAACCCTATCTATCTATCTATCTATCTATCTATCTATTATCTATCTATCTATCTATCTATCTTATCTATCTATCTATCTATCTTCTATCATCTATCTATCTATCTATCTATCTATCATCTATCTATCTTATCTATCTATCTATCTATCTATCTATCTATCTATCTATCTATCTATCTATATCTATCTATCTATCTATCTATCTATCTATCTATCTATATCTATCTATCTATCTATCTATCTATCTATCATCTATTAGCCGCCTGCGACTTTAAGCTCTCCTGGCCGTTTTGATAATGGTATCGATACCAAACTTGGTATGGCATAACGCAGCTGTATGAAGTGCAAATTTGACTGGTCATAACATGAAAAGTCGTAGATAGATAGATAGATAGATAGATAGATAGATAGATAGATAGATAGATAGATAGATAGATAGATAGATTCACTTGCCAGAACGACGGCGAGAACAAGGGCACACGCAACAGCTCCGCAATTTGAAAAACCTTCACCAGTCGACGCTACTATTGCATCTTCTATTGCAAGTGTGGCAGTTTGAGCTAGTTGGTATGACCTGACAATAGTTATAGTGCGAGAACAGAACGCGTAGGCCTTCCTGGTCCTACTTGTCTTTTTGTCGTCATTCTGTTCTGGCACTATAACTATCGTCAGGGTACGATTGCGTTGCAAATTGCCACGGACGTAAATGACTTCATTTGTGCTGATTTCTTCAGCTTTTACGAAGAAGAATGGTGAGAATGGTGGATATGGGCCTTCGCAAACGTGTTGGTAAGCAAACTACTCACGTTATCTACAGCAGGCCGCAGGAGAAAGTGTGATAATGAACGTGATATGATGATTCGCCCGATCGTTACCACGGAGAACCATGGTAACTTTGATTATGAATTTTAACAGAGCCTCTGACCGTGGTACGCGCTGTGCAAAAGTAAACAAGTGACGTGGCAATACACATCGCACATGCCGCGACCACTGATAATCAGAAGTGGTCGCCACTACGCAGCATTACGCATGTGAGGTTTTGAAGGCTCTAAGTTTTTGCTTTAACTAGGAAATGTGAACGCGTACGTCACATAGATAAATTGCAAAATGATTGCGACCACAATCAGGCTTTTTTTTCGTTTGTCTCTGCGATTGCCGGAGCTATCTCGGAGACATCGGTTTTGCCTTTTGTTATTCACTGAGAAAGTGGACCCACAATGCAGTCTATAGAAACTGAAGACAGCCATCAACTTAACACTCTAGCAACAGTTCAACGCACAGGAAGCGAGAGATCGATCGAAATTGCAAAGCAAAGACAAAACTTGTCAGGGCCAGTTCGTGCCGGATAAAGCGACCTTCGTACCACTGATCGTAAGATAGATTGCTCGTGTATGTACTTGGTAACTTTAATATCATGCGCATACCCAAGTATAACGCAATTAGGCGTTGAAGAACGCACGTCGGAGTGCTTGCTTCAAACTCGATGTCATGCGATGCTCGCTTGCATTTGGAATACAACACAACGACATAACTGAAACAACTTTTGTGTTGTACCCGCAGTGCGCTTGAATGAGCTTTATACTTTTCTGAAGTGACGTTGGATTGACGGAAGAACTTTTCCATGTCCCTGATTTTCAAGAAACCGCGTTTCAAGACCGACGAAGCAGGAGGGCCTATGCACGTTCGCTTGCGAATGGCCCTCTTTTCCCTATTCATTTATTGCCGGCGTGTTGATGGGGATACTAGTGGCAGAGCTTTTCGCAGCGCCGCCTGGACAGAGTCTGATGTACACTTGCAATCCGCTCTCAATACTATCGCTTCCTTCGAAGGTATTCACATGGCAATAGTCTGTCCTGCCTCGGAGAATTCAGGCAAGAACACTCCTTACTCCTTTTTTTTTGCTGAACCGTGGGTGGCACACCATCACCGTGGCAGGTTTCTGCTCCAAGAGAACTGTCGGGCTGATCTCAACCACCAGTGTTGGGAGTGCCCTTTATACAACCCACCTAGGCTTCGTACCATGGCCACCATAAAACGGGGACCCTGGCATTCTCTCCGCCCGGAGCCTTTGCCCCCAGAACGCGCCATCGAGTCTGGTGAGCACTCATCTTGACCCTCCACCAAACCGCGCCACCGGTCAGCGACCGAGTCCGCGACAGCTACATGATTCAAGCCATTCAAGCGGCCCCCAGTTAGCTGCCTCTACGACAACCGTTAATGAAACGGAGGCTGCTTTATCCTCTCCCTCCGCTATATTGCCCTGTCCCTGCCCACCGCAGCACCCTCAGTGCTAACAAAGTTAAAAAAAATTGCATATCCCACGTAAACTGAGAATCAATATTATGCGAAGCGCGAATGAGGGAGGTTGATGTGTCACTTAAAATTCAGTACAACATTGCTAGGTGGAGGTATGTTATGCCGTACATGGATCCATGCATTGATTAAATTGTTTGGACGTGCCATTCGCATCGTTATCTGTTCACGTCACTTGAAACCAAATTTGGTATATGTGCAGCTAGCGGAACTACCGTGAGTGTGCTATGAGGGTAGCATGTAGCATGTTTTGCATGACACGCATATCATGATTATCACGTTTCGACGTGTCATTTACATTCGTCGTTCTTTCACTTCACGTGACACCAAATTTGGTATATGCGGAGCTCGCGAAATGGTCACGAGCGCATCTTGAGCCCGAGCTGTAGTCATGTTGTTACATGACACGCATCTCATGATTATCATGTTTCCACCAGTCGCATACCTTGGTCGTTCATTCACGTCCCATAATATAGAGTTTGGTATATGTGAAACTAGCGATAGCGAAATGGCGGTGAGCAAATCATGAAGGGCCCACTATACTTCGACGTAACGTTGACGTGCGCGCGCACTGGGCGAAACGACGCTACTTGCAAAACGCCAACTATCTATATACTGACGTAGTCTGACGCCAAGCGCAGCCAGCGTGGACCGGCGGCAACCGGCGCGAGATGCGACATGCTGCATTTCCCGCTGACAAAGTTACCGATACAGCACCGCGTCTGCTTCTGCTGGCGACGGAGGGAAGCCGGGTGCGCTTGAACGCGCATGCGTCAAAGCAACGCAGCGTGGAGCGCGCATGCGAGTATATGGCAGGCAGATCGGCGCCTGGCGTGGCATCGCCGGCTTGACGCAACGAAAGGAATGTTGGTGCGCACCAGCGCTGTTGCGAAGCGCGACGCCAACACGGTCCCGAAGGTGCCTCTGCTCCAAAACTCGCCGCCAAGGTCACCAGCCGTTTGGCAGCGTGTGTTTCTCAGCTCGCGATGGCTTTTGCGCTGAGCTGATAAACGAGCGGACAAGATGACGGTGAGTTAGGGCAATGTGCAGCATCGAAATAGAGGTGTTACAAATTCGGCACTGGGGCCGACAGCTTAGGGACTCGAAGAACCGAAATGTCTTCTCTCTGACGCATAGGTCAGATCCTGGCGACGTGCCGCCTCGCTTTTGTTATAGGCACCGGGTGGACGTTTGTACCACCAACGTCCAACCAGTAGCGCCACTGGCCGTGATGTCGGAATCCTCCAATGGGGACCCACCACTGGGTTGCGTGATGATGCTCAAATCCGGAGCCGCTGCGCTGGGTTGCACCCAAGGACGAGCGATGTTGCCACGCATTGCGTAACAGTCGCCAGACTGGAAGGGTTCGATTACTTCATCAGGCTCGTGGGCTGAGGGAGCTCGCTGTGCGTTGCGCGAGAGAGACCGGCATCGCCGCTTTATGCCGTCGTTGTGTTGATCGCGTCAGGTGGTGTTGATTGCTGGCCTTTACAAAGATTGCCTTTGCAGAGGCGTTGACGCTCGGTGTGGACTCCAAGGCGTAACAGCACCCCCGCCGCCAGGCAATGCGCCGGAACGACGAGCTGCTTCCCCATGGCTCGGATGTTGGGTGCGCTCATTCACCAGGTCCCTCCAGGTTTGCCTCCAGGGCTATTGGTAGAATGTAGCTCCAAGCTCAGTTCCGTGAACACATCCCATTCTTAAGGATGGACCCCAGCTCCACTGGCTTGTTGCCACAACTTGTCGACTAGCTTCACTCGTCTCTTCTGACGGTTTGAGGTCTCAGCACTTGTCGATGATTCTGCAACTTGTGAAGAACGGTTCGACAACAGACAACACACCACACAAGCACGTGCCCTCGGTTACCTGACAGAACACCAGACAAGATATAGTACAACATATACCTAGCTACGTGTCTATCGGAATTTCGTTCCCTCTAAATCAAGAGGCACATGTCGGACACAAGACTCTTAAATTGAGAACTCAAATTTTTACACGCACAACAACATAATGAAATGGAATGAAACATATAGTTGGCGCCTTGAGATAACTTTGGACGAGAGCGCCAAGCTAAAACCGTGATGAGGACTATGTTCAGTGAGTGAGAATTTATTAGAAGGCAGAGAGGTCGGCCTGAGCTAGTTCGTTCTAGCCTGCTACTTTACACAGGGGATAAGGGAAAGGGGAAGGAAAGAGGGATGAAGGGTGATGATGGGGACAAGAAGAGGTGGTGCGTATGTACAGTAGCCACTTAGCATAGTACCCTACAGTCTAGATTCTAGTCCAGTGCTTTTTATAAAGTCTAGAACAGCCTTTGTAGCAGTTTTTGACACTGTTTGGTTGTTCATTGCTGACAATATGTAGCTTTCACTTAATGGTGTTCGTCCGATGCTTGCCAACGTTGCAGTTAGCATTTTTCTTTGCGCCACGTATAATGCACAGTCACAAAATATGTGAGCTATCGTTTCGCAAACTTGGCAGCGTTCACAATTGGGGCTGTCCGCATGGCCGATTAGGTGGGTGTAGTGGCGAGTGAAGGCGACGCCCAGGCGAATTCGGAGCAGTATATTAGCATGTCTTCGGATGATTTTATCTGGAAGACGAAAAGTCATACCGGGGTCTGTTTCCCGCAGGCGCTTGTTCCGGTGATCTGGTAGCGACCGGTAAAAGGCAGCGCATTCGCGCATGAGTGATCTCAACAATGTGTTGACGTCATTTCACGAATACGATGTTTTGACGTACATAGGAGCGTTGTATACTGCGGCTTTTGCTTCGCTATCGGCTGTTTCGTTGCCAACCAGGCCGCAGTGTCCAGGAATTCATTGGAGTGTAATCAAGTGACCGCTCCTGTGTGTTAGGTCAAATGCTTGGACGATTCCTAACGCTAACTCGTGAAATTGGCCTCTTCTTGAGTAAGAATGGATAGCTTGAAGCGCTGATATTGCATCAGACAGAATCGTCCATTTACGCGGTGCTTGGTCGTTCACAAATTTTATGGCTTCTTGTATAGCAACAAGTTCTGCAGCTGTCGAAGATTACCTATGATCTAATTTGTATTGTCGGGAAATACCAAGTTGAGGGATCACGAAGGCTGCAGCTGAGGTGGATGAAGTTACGGATCCATTGGTGTAAATGTGCACAGAGACGCTGTATCGGTCATCTAAATGTGCCAAGGTGAGTTGCTTGAGGGCAACATAAGAAACACGTGACTTATGCGAAATTCCACGCATGTGAAGGCACACCAGCGGTTTAGTTAATGTCCATGGAGGCACTGCTGAGATTATGACAGGTGCAAAGCCTGAAGGGACCATGTGCCTATGCGTATCGAGGCATCGCGAATAGGTACAAGCTGGTCGGTCCACTTGTAGGGAAGACAATGGGTGCTGTGCATGTCGGGTGAGCAGATGAAGGTGCACTCGAAAAGGCTCACAGGACGTGTAAACCTGTATGGGGTAGGTGTGAGACTCTTCTATAGTGCCAGAGGTTGACGTGCACCGTGGCAGGCCAAGGCATATTCTCAGTGCTCGTGCCTGAAGGCTCTCTAAAGTACGAAGGCACGTTGCCCGCATGCTGGAAAGTACAGGTGAGCTGTACCATATATAGCCCACAAACAATGCCTTGTATAACTGCAGAAGACTTTTTTCTGAAGGGCCCCATCTCAGTCCTGCTATAATACGAAGAACATACACAAAGCTGATTAGTTTGTTTCGCAGCACTGTCACATTCTTTGACCAGGACAGGTTGCGATCAATGATGACCCCTAAATAGCGGTGGTGCTTGACTGCGAAAATCACTGCTCCGCGAGCGAATATTGGGTACCGCGACATTGATTTCTTCGTAAATGCAAATGCAGCACATTTCGGTATTGAAAGTTCCTGGCCCCGACGACGTAAGTACTTAGATGTTATTGATATGCCTTGTTGTAGCCTTGCTCGCAGTTGTGGTCGCGTTGCTCCAGATGCCCATATGCATATGTCGTCCGCATACGCACTGTTTCTGACAACGTCGGGAAGCTCAGCTTCAAGGCCAATGAGTGCTATGTTAAAAAGCATGGGGCTCAGGACGGCGCTTTGCAAAACTCCACGGCTTACGAGGTGCCTGGCCGTGTCACCATCAGATGTCGACATAAAGATGGTACGTCCTCTGAGATAGCTCACTATCCATGCGTGTAGTCGGCCACCTACGCCGATGTCTTCAAGTGCGTCAAGAATGGCCTCATGGTAGACGCTATCGCACGCGCCCTTTATATCTAAGAAAATGGCCCCTACCAATCTCCGACGTTGTCTTTACTTTTTAACAGAAGAAACTAGATCTACAACACCGTCTATAGATGATCGACCTCAACGGAACTTATTTACAAAATCTGGTAAGCCGACATTATTCTCCAGCAGCCATTCCACTCTTGCCAGCACCATGCGTTCCATAACCTTACCGATGCAACTGGCTAGGGCAATGGGTCTATAAGAAGACGTGTGAACACTTGCCTGGTTTCAGTAACGCCACTATGAGGCTGCACTTAAAACTCTCTGGGACTGTCGATGTTTCCCACGTAGAGTTGTAGAACGACAAGAGAGCCTACCTTTCTTCCTGGCTGAGGTGATATATAGCCGAATAAGTAATTTCATCTGGCCCTGGTGCGGACGATCATCGGGACGCAGAAATCGCAGCATAGAGTGAGTGCATTGTGAATGTTAAGTCGAGGTGATCGTCGCTAGATGGCGGTGGGGCTAAACACGAAGGTGATATTGGTGAGGTGGACATACCTACGAGTAAGTGGCAGTAATCTTCTGCAACCTCTACTTCAGGTCGACCTTGCTTTAGAGCCAAAGCTCGGAAAGGAAACAACTGTTTAGTGGGCGTCTGAAGGCTTCGGACAGTTTACCATATTCGAGACAGGGGTTTTATGGGATCAAGAGAGCCACTAAATACCTTCCATCGTTGCCTATCGAGCTTATCGAGGTGTCACAATACATGTCGTTGTGCTTGGCGTGCTGTAGAAAGGTCAGATGGTGATTTCGTCCTCCTGTATTTCCTCTCTGCCCGGCGACGGATTGCACGAAGGTATTCATATTGTGCGTCAAGTTGTGATCTTGGTAGCGACACATTCACAAGTTTCGTAGGCGTTGTTAAAAATGGCGCAATGAGGCTCGTCCTCATTGCATCACGAAATCGGAGCACAAAATCGGCAATGTCCCTACCGCAAGTGTTCACTGAGGCAGAACCCCACATGGGATGATGTGCATTACAATCCCCAACTAATACATGTGGTCTAGGGCAAGCTTGGAGCACAGACAAGAGATGGGAACAGCCCACGTGGCTTCTGGGAGGAATGTATCCACCAATGCTTGATATTGAACGTCGCTTGTGCTTTATAGATAGGCAAATATAGTCGTTAGAAGCATAAGGAGCCACGGCATGTCTCACGTACGTTAAATCTCGACGTACGCATATAATCACTTTGCTCGCATTTCGATCATCGCGTGGCCACAAAGTGACGTGTCCAGAAATACGAAACGACATCATAATCCGCTCACATATTACAACCAACGGAAATTTGTATTTAAACATCCGTTGTCGAAAGTCAGACCATCGGCTTCGCAAACCTCGTGCGTTCCACTGCATTATAGCAGAGGTGCGCACACGTTCATCGAAGAAATTCGCCATATTGTTTATGAAAGGGCCAGCAGTAGCGGTTCCAGCACATTGAGGATCTGGACTGCTGTTTTCGCACCAGGCGTGTGTAGCTCGTGAGAATGACACGAATAGACTTTAGTAGATGCGTCAGCAGAGTTTGGTTCTTCTCAGTGTCTTGTCTATCATTTTCCGCCCTCTTCAAAGTTGCAGACCATGATGTAACCTTTTTTATTGCTCCGGTGGGTAACGAACGCCACTCAGTATCTGAAGCATTGGCGTGCAACGCGGGCGTTGGTCCACTTTCTGCATCCCTGGGACGTGGTGCGTATAACATGGGTGTAGCGGCCTGACAATGCGCACGCGTATGTTCATCTGTTGCTGATGGTGATGCATCACTTCTATGTCCACTATGCTTTCGCTGGTGGCTACGTTTTGGACGACGTCTGTGTCGGTGGATGGACGTGACAGCCTCTCTGTGTGTCGAGTTGTCTCTGACCATCTTCCGAAGGACGCGAATTTCTTTTTGATCTTCGAGCACTCCTTCGACGTTGCTTCATGTGCACCAGAGCAGTTTAGGCATTTCAATGGAACAGCAGTATCGCAGTTTTCCCCCTTAGGAGACCCGCCACACCGCTGGCAAGTTGTCTCACTTTTGCACACTGCGGTGACGTGTCGCAACTTGCAGCACGTGTGACACTGCAAAGGCCGTGGCACGTAAGGGCGCACGGTATGTCTACCGCATCCAACCTTCACGCTATGGGGCAGAGCCTCAGAATCAAATACTAGTTTGATGCAGCGAGACTGCCCGAAGGCGTATGGTCACAATTCTGACTGTCGACGTCACAAGATTCTGGAGGTCAGCGTCTGTGATATCAGCGTCGACATCATTTATCACGCCAGTCGTTGTTCCTTTCCCGTGAGCGAGAGACGTGCGAACTGAAATACTTCCGAGCTGCGTGATGGCCTTCAGTCTGTCAAGAATGGTTTTGTTTGTTACATCAACTGACAATATGTTTTTTCTGCTATTTATGCGAATTTTATTCACTTGAGCAGGTGAAACTCGCTCAAAATAGTTAGTCAATGACTGGCTGTTTAGTGAGTTCAGGTTGTCTGATGTAGATATGGGTACATATGAGATGGTTAAACGTCGCTTGCCTGTGTCTAGCGGCAGGCTGTGGCTCCGCCGTTGATAACGTCCTGCGAAGCTTCCTTTTCATCTTGCGGGTACGGAATGTCCTGAAGTCAGCTTCCAATTCCATCTCTTCAACTGATGAGCTCTCGGTAGAGTCATCACAAGGAGCTCATGCTCCAACGTGGTCACCTACCTTCGGTCCATCTTTAGGCGAACGGCTGGGGCCCGCTGTCTCGTTGGATGGATGGTCCCCCATCCCGGGGGGTGACGTCTTCCGTTCCGCTTGTTCAGAGAGAGTCAGGAAGTCTGACAGTTTAAGAAAAAACGAAAGTTGTTCAAGGCAGATTTATGCCCGAACACACTTCTTCCTCCCCGATGAGGACTAAATTTTGCCCCGACCTTCTCCACCTTTCGGTCTTTCGCAGGCGAGTCGATGAGGACTAAATTTTGCCCCGACTCGCCAGCGAAAGACCGAATGGTGGATAAGGTACTAACTAAAACGCACGGCCCAATGCGTCTGAATTAGTGTTTAGCTTTCCTTTCTTGTAGCCAACGCCTAAGTTGTACTGTTGGAGTATGATGCACCACCTCAGTAACGGGCCTCTTTTAAACGACATGTTATATAACCAGGTTAAAGGAGAGTGGTCCTTTTCGACTACAAACCTGGAACCGGAGACATAACAGGCTAGCTTTTGAACGGCCCACACGAGGCAAACGCATTCCTTTTCAGAGGTACTGTATGGCTCTTCCCTGCGGGTCAGTTTTCGACCTAAATTCAAAACTTGCCTTTCGATTACACCCCTAGAACTGAAAATTTCTGCTCCCTCTTCTTCTGAAGCAGTCAAGAGCAGATTTACAACCGCTTGACGTTAAGCGTAAGGTTTCATCAAGTTACTGTGGTAAATTTCGTTCGGCCGCCTTCCTAATTTCAGTTCAAAATTGGTATCATGAGGCTTCGATATTACTTTGGCAGGCCCTTCCCAATGAACCTCAAGCTTGTTCTTTTTTGATGGCTGCAGTAGCATTACCTGACTAACTACTTCAAAGGTGCGTTTATTAGCCGATTTGTCGTAGTACTCCTTCGACAGCACTTGTGTGCAGCCTTCATGTGGCTTTCCACAAGACCTTTCGTTTTTCCAAGCTTCTGACGGAGGTCTAGACCATACGCAACTACATTAGGGTCTTCATCGAATCCCTGCCTAAAGTGGCGTAGCATTCACAATGGTGTTCTCAAACTCCTGCCAAACACAAGCTCTACAGCGCTAAAACCAGTGCTCTCATGAGGAGCTGATCTCAAAGCGAACATAGCAGGAGGAATACAGGTTTCCCAGTCGCATTTGTGCTCGTAGCACGAAGCTCTCAGCACCTGTTTCAGAACGGAATGCATACGCTCTACCGGATTAGATTGCGGGTGATGGATCGAGCTGTGCACTACTTTTATTCCGCATTTATCCAGAAAGGCAGAGGTAAGGGAGCTGGTGAAGAGACTACTGTTGTCGCATCGAATTTCAGAAGGAAATCCGACATGAGTGAATCCGAAGCAGTGAATCTACGACATAAGAGGAATTGAGCTCCTCAAGTGGTATCGCTTCTGGAAATTTTGTGCTACACAGAGGGCCGTCAGGATGTAGCAACAACCTTGCCTTGACTCTGGCAATGGCCCGACATTATCAATTACTAGGCGCAGAGAAGGTTCTGCGATAATTAACACAAGCTTCATGGGTGCCTTCCACTCATCCATGAATTTCACCGCTCTTTGACAAGTGTCACATGAGCGTACAAATCTTTAATATCCTCGCAGCATTTCGGCCAATAAAACTCTAGGGGAACTCTAGCCGTTGTCTTTTTTATGCTGATATGCCCTGCTTACGCGTTTTCATGCACCAGTTTCAATAGTTGGTGACGATACTTTTGTGGCACCAAGAGCTGCTCACACTTGCGACCTTGAGCATTTGTGATGCTCTGATAGAGAAGCCCTGCCTTCTCAAAAAAGAAGACATTGGTTTTTTTTTTCAAGTTTACGCTTTCTATTAGTGCTTGGATCGAGATGTCCTCACGCTGCTCTCGAATGAGCGTTTTTCGATCAACCCTCGACAGCTCCCTGCAACTTTCCTCTGAAGGCGAGAGCGGTTGCACCCCTCTCACTTTGACTCAATGGCGCCATGTCTTCTCCTCCGCCGACAGAGACCACGCCAGTCGCTTCGGCGACGGGCCGTTCGAGTGACTGCTCATAATGACTAACAGCGAGAATTTCCTGTGTGAGGATCCATCGACTCACCGCCAAGGTCACACAGATCAGCAGCTTTTGCAGGCGGTGTTTCACCATAATAAACAAGATCAAGTTCCTGCGAAAGCTTCCACGCTTGCGATCGCGTGAGGGCCATGTACGCTAATTTGGAGAAGAACGATTTATCCTGCTCTTTGAGAAGCTGCTATGAGTTATTGGAAAAAAGATAAGAAAAACGATCGGGAAGCGCGGCAGACACAGCCGCTTCGGTGCGAAGCTTACCGAATGGGCCTTCAATGACAACCGTAGCGATTGGTAAGCAAGCACTCTGCTCCTCGGCGACTTGCCTGATCCACTGCGCATTCTCCTGTAAAGTCATCCGGAGACATCAACGAAACATATACAACGTCCATGGTTGCCGCTGAGTCTTAAAGTCCTCGACACGTTTTCCCTTTCGCACTAATTTCTTGGAGATACGGCTCTAACAACCGCATGTTCTTTTCCGATTCTCGAATTGTTGCGAAAGCAAACTTTTGCTTATAGTTTACCGCGATGTGCCCTTCTTTTTTGCAGTTGTCACAAATTAGCGGCTTCCATGATTCAAACGCCCGTATGGTATCAGTGCGTTGTTTCTTACAGTGCCCATCACAAGAAACGGGCCCTTCCTGAAATTACGGTGCGCAGTGGGTTTCTGTTATCAGGTGTATTTGAAAAGTCCTCTTTCATCCTTTTCAACGCGCAGTGCCCTGCTGTGCAACTTTCGGCGAGTATAACACTCCTCAGCTAACTCTGCTGCCTTGTTTAGCTGTACTTCACCAAGTTTGTCTGGCAGCTAAAGCTTGATATCTTCCTCGAATCAGCGGTAGAATCGCTTCAATGCAATGCATTGTACCAGTGTATAGCGATCGTCATAAACACCTTCGGCCTCGGGCCATTCAAATAAATCGGCTTTAGGAGGAAACGCGAAGTCAGCGTGTGACTTATTGTCTTTTTTGCGCACCGGAACCTCTGCCGGAAAGCCTCGGGCGATAACTTATAACGTCTCAAGAGCACTTCAGTAACCTCGTCATAGCTCTCAAACGCTTCCCCCGACAAGCACGTTATCACGTCAGGACACTTTGCCGAAAAGAAGAGCTAACAGGTTCTGCGCCAAAGACCGCTCCAAAGCATTTCGCTCACAGAAGTGTTCAAACTTGACGAGATACTTCGCCATGTCCTGGCCTATTACGAATGGTGGCAGCTGGTCCCAAATTCTATGACCGCTGACCTGAACTGTCGTAGAAGCCACGCTAGGTGCCTGTGAACACTGTAGTATTGCCAATTCTATTTCTATCACCTCGAGGCGCTCCAACTTGGCTTGAAACGATCAAATATCACTGCTATACTTCACACAGCCCTTCTCTCAACTACTAAACCTGCGCTAGACTAGTCTGGTGAACTGAGCGGAAAACATAAGGCACTCACCGCATCGATGTCGCTGACGCCAGCTGATCCCGCAGCTTTCATCCACTGTTACGAAGCGTGCCGCCGACGAGATTGCGAGCTTAGGAAGGGCGCCACGAAACTCGCTGATGCCAAGGACACCCGCTGCGCCGACTGCGAAAGGGCCTCGATTAGCCGAGATGTCTTCTCTCTTACGCATACGTCGGCTGCTTTATGACGCATAGGTCAGCTGCTGATGACGCGCCGCTTGGCTTTTTTTATAGGCACCGGGTTGACCTTTCCGTCACCAACATCCAACCAGAAGCACCGCTGGCCGTGATGTCATAATCATACAATGGGGACCCACCTCCGGGTTGCGTTATGATCCTCAAATTCGGAGCCGCTACGCTGGGTTGCACCCAAGGACGAGTGATGTTGCCACGCATAGCTAAGACTCGCCAGACTGGAAGGCGCCGATTGCTTCATCGGGAACGTGGGCTGAGGGAGCTTGCTGTGCGTTGCTTGAGACAGACCGGCGCCGCCGTTTGATGGCGTCGTTGAGTAGATCGCGTCCGGAAGGCTTGATCACTGGCCTTGGCAATGATTGCCTTTGCATAGACACTGGCGTTCAATCTGGACTCCCAGGCGTAACAGCGCCGGGTCACGTCGAAGTCGAAGTATATTGGTACCTCATGTATAGTCATGTTCTTACATGACAAACATCTCATCATTATTATGTTTGCACCAGCAACATACCTTCGTCATCCATTCGCATGATATATCAAATTTCGCATAGGTGAAGCTTGCGAAATGGCCACGAGCGCTTCATGAATGTGGCATGTAGTCATGTTGTTACATGACACGCATGTCATGATTATTATGTTTGCACCAGCCACATACCTTCGTCATCGATTCACGTGATGTGTGACCAACGTTGGTATATGTGGAACTGGCGAAACGGCCGCGAACGCACCATGAGTGTGGTATGTGGTCATAGTGTAACATGATACGCACGTTATGAATATCATGTTTTCACGTGTCATTTACATATGTCGTTCGTTCGTCCCTCGTAATACCGTATATGGTACAAGTGAAACTAGCGAAAAGGCCGTGAGTGCATCATGAGCGTAGCACGTCATCAGGTTGTTACATGACACGCATCTCATGATTATTGTCTTTGCACCAGTCACATTCTTACGTTATTCATTCACGTCCAGTAATACCAAACATGGTATATGTGAGGTTGGCGAAACGGCTGTGAACGCATCATGAGCGTGGCGTGTAGTCACGTTTTTACATGACACACATCTCATGATTATAATGTTTGCACCAGTCACGTACCTTCGTCATGTATTTATGTTTCGTAATACCAAATTTTGTACTTGTGAAGCTAGCGAGACAGCTGCGACTGCATCATAAGTGTGGCATGTAGTCATCTTCTTGTATGACACGCATCTCATGATTATCATGTTTGCACTAGCCATGTAGCTTCGTCATCCATTTACGTCGAGTAATACCGAATTTGGTATATGTGAACTTAGCGAAACCGCGAGCACACCATGAGTATGGCGTGTAGTCATGAGTCGTGACTTACGTGACATGCATGTCATTATTTCCACACTAGGGTCTGTCACTTTTGTTCGCCATGCAGTCATGTCATTTCATAGTAGTTTTGCGACATGTCTTGTGAACACAACCACTGCAAGAGCAGCAAGACCATGAAATGCAAATTATTCCGTTTTGACAAATCTGTCATGATTTTCATGTTATGACTAGTGAGGCATACTCGCCATACAGTCACAATATGGCACAAAAAATGTGGCGTGGATCCCATCATCGAAACGAGCAGGGGAGCTAAAAGTCGTAGGCGGCAACATAGATAGATAGATAGATAGATAGATAGATAGATAGATAGATAGATAGATAGATAGATAGATAGATAGATAGATAGACAGATAGATAGAAGGATACGCTCATTCGCATTTAAAAACGTGGTTGCATTTGTAGTGTCGTGCTAGACTTGGCCAGCTCACGTGCTAAAGAAGAACAGAGCCGCGAGGCTCGTGATTTGAATCACGAGAAGTGAATTAGTGAGAACAGCTTTGTTATGGTCCAGTGTAGACGCTAAGGTTGCCACGCGTCATTCGGCTACTCCTACGTGTGACCGGCAGGTCTAGCCTGACGGCCTTGTCGCGGGCACACTGAACGGTCAGGATTTGGTCCTGAAGTTCTGGGCTGTGCAGAAGCGCATCCCACTCGGGTTTGCTATAAGTCGGTCCAAGCGACCCGCACTCCCAGGGCATGTGCGCTAATGTAGTGGTCTGCCCGCAAGCAGCGCAGGCGGCATGGGGAAATTTGTGAGGATAAATTGCATTTAGGTATGCTAACGACGGACACGAATGTCACCTTACTTTTGCGTGCGTGTGTGCATAGTCTGCGCAATGAAGCTGATAAATTAATTGTGGCGCTCGACGTGAGTACTGCTTCACGGGAGAGCACATGTGGTGGGCGTACCCGATCTTCACCGCGGGCGTCTTTCAATCACACTGATTGACGCGTGAACTCGGATATAAACTCGTTATTCTGAGAAGGGCTGAATTCAACTGATGATTGTGATGGTGCGTGTCTGATCGTCAAGCGTTTGTCGCGGTGAACGCTACGCAGCAGATTCCTTGCATTAACTGATATCAAGGCTAGTTTATACGGTTATGGTGGGTGGTGCCCCTTTTCCAGGGCCACACTGGCTACTGCTACTCGCCGGGCCTGGTCAAAAGCCGCCAGTTGGCTTCCCATTTCCACCTCTGCGAGCCGCGCGTCCGTACACGACCACTTTAGGGAATCGCTATTCAAGAGAGGCTAAATTGCAGACTACGGACGTTGTGTGAACTGATAAGTAATGTGCTCCAATGTCGGCGTTGCTCTACACCATCGACATGTGTTGCTGTGTCTGTGAGGGTACATTCTGTGTAACCTGTGTAAACCTGAAAAAATGTTTGCAAGCGACGCCAGTCCCATGTATGTCTGCTGTTTAGGTTAAGATGAGGGGGAGCTTTGGTTCGCCTACGTAGTCTTTGAAATTCGAGGATTTCTCTTGGCGCGCGAGGTGTTGAAGTGTCTTCTTGGGAAATATGGTCCATGACTCAGCCTGTAATGCCTCGAGCCAAACGGTCTACCCGTTCGTACCCCTCAACCCCTGCGTGCGCCGGGCACCAAGTCACACCATGATCCGTTGCGAGAGTCATCCCTAGTAAGCGTAATATGCAGTCCGGTAAAGCCCCGCCAAGGAAAAGACGGCAGTCGTCTTGAGAGTCTCTCAGAATAAATGCTGATTCATCCTTGGTCTCTACAGGGCGCATGGCCAAAGCAATGGCCGCGGTTTCAGCCGTCGCAATTGATATCGTGAGAATTAACACTGCAGTGGTTGTTCGTTGTTGGTTAGTTACAACTGCCGCGAAAGCAGGGACCATATTTGCGTTTCGATGGTCGGGGCTCGCGTCTGTAAAACACGTATTAGGATCGTCCAGCCGCTTGTGTAAGGTGGCCGCCCGGGCGCGTCTCCGTGTTGCATAATGAATGGGTGCATGTTACGGAGAATCGGGGCCACCTGGATCCTCTCTCGGATTTCAGATGACAGTAACGTGCTATGATCACCTCAGAACTGTTGCGAGCGTGGGTAGTGCAATTTCTGCAAAACTGAACGGCTCTGAACAGTCCTGTTAAGTCGCACATGCTGAACCATTAGCATAGCCGCTGAATATTCTTCGTGCGTGTCTGCCATGCCCAATTTCTACAGTCGGGCCATACTTAGTTATCAAGCAGGTCGAGTGCTGTTTTACAGGCGATTATGATTAGTTGCTCTCCTTCTCCGATTTCTTGACATCGCGTAGTAAGGGCAAGCAGAGCATGTGTAATGGGGCTAATGTGTAAAGCGTGCACTAATTGCAAGGTGCCTGCGTCATTTATGCCTTTTCGGCTGCGGGCAACTCTGCGAATAAGCCCCGTAACGCTCCGGACCACGCGTATAGAATTAGAGAGCACTGGGCTTACGCTGCCCGTTTCCTGTATGTGACTTGCAATTATGAACAGTTAAAATACCCGCATTATGGGCTCTCCCACCAAGGTGAGTTGCAGCTTCAGAGTCCTGGCTGCGCGGCTATGTCTGGGTTTGATGTGGATGTGCACCGATTGGTCTGGAGCGCCCTTCATACCTCCTTGCTTCTTGTAACTCTCAATGGTGTTGATGACTCGCTCAAGTGTATCGTCTTGGTGGCCGGATAATGTTTTGGATGTCCAGAACATAATATCATCCGCATATATGGTGCACCCAAGGTCTTGGTCCTTATGCAATTCAAGTGCCATTTTACGTAGCCATATGTTGAAGAGAATTGGTGACAATACAGATTCGTGAGGTGTGCCTTTATTTGGTAGACAATACAGGGCAGAGGGCAGAGTCCTATTTGCACCTTGCAGTTGGTCAAAAAATCTTTAATATAGTGAAAAATCCTCCCCCCATAACCAACGTCCCATATTCCCCCCAGTATTGTGGTGTGGGAGATGTTATCGAGGGCTTTTTGGACATCGAGTGCAAGTATCATTCTATCCATACTACCTGAGGGAGGGTGGAGAACCTCATCTATCAGCAGACGGAATACGTCCTGTGCATAGATTAGTTTGCGGAAGCCGAACATACAGTCAGGAAGGCGGTTGCTGTCTTCGAGGCAAGATTCAAGTCGGGTTAGTATTACGCGCTCGAAAAGCTTGCCCATGCACGACGTGGGCGATATGGGTCTCAAATGATTGAGCTCAGGCGTCTTTCCTGGTTTTGGTATGAGCACGGTATTGGCAGCCTTTCATTCAGATGGCAGTTTTACACCAGCTTTTCAGACTGGCCCTTCAGGGGCGTCATCGCAAGCAGGCGTTTGGTGTGTAGCGACACCATGGACCCGAGCTAAAGGGGGGTGGCGACCTCTCCTACGCCTAGCCATGCGTGGCTGAGCTGTGTCCGGGTAAAAGGGTATCCTGGGGGTTGAGCCGACGCCGGGTGACAAGACCTTTAAGGCCGCCCGAAAAAGGCAACACTCCCCTTTGGCCCTGGCTTCACGTAGACGGCAACTCTGGGCTGACCCACCCAGGGGAAACCAGCAGTCGTTTTTTCCTATTTCTTTCTCTCCTGACATCTTCGTCTGTCACTCTTTTTATTCTTTTCTGTACTCTCTTCTCTTCAAATATTTCTAATTTTCCTGGTGGCAAGGGTTAACATGGTGTACAGTATCCATCGTTGTATGCTATATTGGGTTAAAGAAGCTTCGTACAGCTGGCATCCGCAATACCTGCGGGTTCCTGCAGCGTCCCCGTGTTGGGCTCGATGGTGGGTAACTGGCCTCGCTACCGAAAACAATTATTTTTCATTGGTTCAACTTCTTTTCCACGCCTTTTCAATCGCCGTCTTGCTAAAAAAAGGTGCACCGAACTAAACTTACACTTTCAGGCAAAAAACACTGAAAATTTCCCACAGTTCTTTATAATCCGCACCAAATGTCCTGACACAACAGCAAGGTCAGTGTCGCCTATCTTAGTCTCAAAGTGCCTGACAGACACCTTTGTAACTGATTACAAAGCCACAAGAATGGCCAGTGCAGACATTCTTCTAGCTCTTAAGCTTACGGGCTAATATGACAAGTTAAAATCTTTGGCATCTTTTGGCATACTGCTATATCTATAACAGCCCACCGTTTCTTGATCACAGTCCATGGTGCAATATCCGACAGTGACCTCCTAAACTTCACTGTGGCTGAGCTCCTTGATCGATATAAAGATCAGAATGTCATCCATGTGCAAAGAGTTAAAATAAGGCGCAATGACCATGAAGTGCCAACAAAGCACTTATTCCTCACCTTTGAGATTGCCACACTCCCAGAATATATCCAAGCAGTCTACATAAAGATTCACGTCTGACCAAATATACCTAACCCTCACTGGTGCTTCAAGTGTCAGCAGTTTTACCACAGCTCACAGAGCTGCGGTGGCTGTATGTTATGTAGAACATGTGCGTCTCAAGAACATTAGATCAAAAAGTTCACCTCTGATGCACACTGTTCCAACTGTGACGGAGATCACCCTGCTTAGTCTCGCTCTTGCCCTGCGTGGAAGAGAGAGAAGGAGATTATAATACTAAAACTCAACGAAATCATCTCGTACAAAAAAGCACGAAACAGACAGACTTTCATTCGTTCTACTTTCTTATTCCGATGCGGCGAGCGCGGAGGGGGGGGGGGGCCACAACGGCCTTTTGCATCTGCGCGGTGCACGCACAGTGGTCCACGAAGAATCTCTACCACCGCAACATCATCCACCCCTACAGCGGAAGCAGTTCGTGCTGCTCCACCGCCAACGACCATACAGGCCTCTGGGTCTGCATTTCTCGGGCCATATGCCAAGGCAGAGAGCCCTAAGTCTCTCACACCCACACGCGGACACCACGAGCAGGCGTCCAGCGTCTCCACCAAGACGATGGAGACAAAGCAATTTCTATCGGCGCCTGAGACGTCGAAAAATCGGCCTGGCTCTAAGGAGCTTGCTAAAAAGGAAAAAACCACGTATCAAAGGGCCTGAAAAGGCCTTCTTACCTAAGGTTTTCTACTTCGACGCACAGCACAAAAACTCACTCAAAAAGGGTACACAAATATTGCACTGAAACGCTAGGGGTCTTCTTCGTAATCTCGATGACGGTACAGTACTTTTACATTGTTGAAAAAACAGGTCACTGACCAATGTCAAAAACAATGACGTTTCGGGACCCGTACGGGTTCCTTGTTCACAAGCAGGGGTCAGTGACCTGTTTTTTCAACAATGCCTTTACCTGACCAGACGGTATTCCGTCGAACTCTCGACTAAGTACTTTTACATAAAAACAATCCCAATGAACTGTGCACCCAAGAGACACATCTGAAGCCAACACACTTTCTGAGACAATATGCTACGTTATGCAAAGACCGGGATGAGGCAACTGCTTCGTCCGGTTGTGCAGCTACAATATTAGAAAAATCTGTGCCCCTCCAACCTCTTAGTCTTTGGACGGCATCCGAGGCAGTGTCAGTCTGCTTCATTCTATTTGAGAAATTAGTCACTGTGTGCTCACTATAACTACCATCAAACTACAATTTTAACCACACAGACTTCTATCACCTTATTGATCAGCTGCCGGCATCCTACATTTTTGTTGGTGATTTCAATGCTGACAACACTCTGTAGGGGGATGATAGAGCGATTCTTCCAGTGTTCCGGAGCATGTCTGTTCAATAAAAAACAGCCTACTTATTAAACATTCATCACGACTCATATTCATCGATAGACTTGGCGCTTGGTTCTTCCTCTCTGTTTACCGAGTTAGAATGAAATGTGTTCTAGAATCCGTACAGCAGTGACCACTTTCCTGCTATGTTACACCTGACAACATGACATAATATTCCTCCTATTATTCTCAAATGAAAAATAGTTTCAGCTGACTGGGAGAAGTTTAAAAATAAAAACTTTTACCTTGTGACTTTATCACAAATCGTGACATCAATTGCGCAGTAGCATTCTTCAGTGCCTTTATTCTTGATGCTGCTGAAAACTGTATTCCTTAAATAAATGGTCAGCCGTGTCAACAACGCGTTCCCTGGTAGAACGAAGACTGTAGGATTGCGTGTAAGAAGCAAAATAAAGCCTGGGGCATCCTGCGCTAATCTCCGAATGCAGAAAACTTCGTCGAATTAAAAAAAGTTAAATCACTGGGTAGGTAGGCGAACACGTCGTCAGGCAAGAAGAGAAAGTTGGGTCAAGGTAACTGATACGCCCACGAAAAAAGTCTAGAGTGACCTCGGACGTCTTAAGAGGCAGCAAGCCCATTACCTGCCTTTGATGAGTCAAGGAAACACACTGGAAGTACAAGCCAGCAGCCTTGGCAAGCAATTCAGGCGCATTTCCAGTTACACGCGCAACACAAAATCTTTCTTAAAATAGAAAAAAATGACAGAACGCAGAACACTTGCGTCGCATTTTAAAACAAATGAACAATATAACATTCAATAGAACTCCATTCAATATTGCCGCAATTAGGGCGGCCATGAATGCGTGCTATAGTACAGCACCGGGACCCGACAGATTTATGTATGACATGCTCAAACACCTTCACAATGACACAGAAATCACTTTACTTATCCTGCATAACACTATCTGGGTTGCCGTGTACCTGCCGTCCATATGTAGGGAGGCCATTATTGTTCCCGCTTTAAAGGAAATCAAGGACTCCTCTTCAGCTACAACTTACTGTCAAATAACCCTTTCAAACTGCTTGTGCAAGTTGTTCAACAAAATAATAAACAAAAGACATGTATTTTTAGAAACCAACACACTACTTGACTCTTTTAAGTGTGGTTTTAGGGAGGGCCGGTCTACTACGGACCAATCTTGTACGCATTAAAACATATATCCGCGATGCGATTATCCACAAACAGTACTGTCTCTGTGTGTTTCTCGATATGAAAAAATCATATCACACCACATGGGGCTACGGCATCCTTAGAGATCTGTCAGACATTGGTATCCATGGCAGTATGCTGAATATCTTAGAGAGCTACTTATCCGAACAAGCAATCCGGGTTCGTATTGGGGATGTCGTGTCCAGGCCATTTATTCATGAAACGGGAGTAGCGCTAGGTGGTGTTCTGAGCTGCACCCTCGTTATTAAAAAAATAACTCATTACGACTCTGCATTTCACATAACACATTCTATTCCGATTATGGGGATGATATCCAGGTAAGCTTTAGGTCATGTAATCTTGATATGTGTAAGGGGCATGTTCGGCTCTGTCGGAACAAAGTGTCTAGTGGGCTGACGAAAACGGGCTCAGGGTAAGTCAAATAAGTGCACCTGTGTACTTTTTTCTAGAAAGAGAGGCCTCCATGCCCCACCCTGCTGGTCTAGTGGCTAAGGTAATCGGCTGCTGACCCGCTGATGGTGGGATCGAATCTCGGCTGCGGCTGCTGCATTTCCGATGGAGGCGGAAACGTTGCAGGCCCATGTGCCCACATTTGGGTGCACGTTAAGGAAGCCCAGATGGTCGAAAGTTCCGGAGCCCTCCACTACGGCGTTTCTCATAATCATATGGTGGTCTTGAGACGCTATACCCCGCATATCAATCAATCAATCAATCAATCAATCAATCAATCCTCCACCCAAATCCCTACATTGACTTGCATGGCCAGCAATTACCTCTAGAGGTGGAGCATAAACTTCCTGGCGTAATTCTGGATTCTCAACTAACATTTACATTCCACATCACGTATATTAAAAAAACAAGTGTGTAAAAGAATGAACATTCTGAAAGTACTCTCACACACATCGTGGGCGAGTGACCGAAATTCTCTCATATCTCTATGAAAGCCTCACACTCACGCGCCAGCATTGTGGGGCAGCAATATACCAGTCTGCCCCTCCAAGTGCGCTGAAAAGGCTTGACTCGGTCCACTATTTGGGCGTCTGTCTGTCTACGGGTGGTTTTCGCATGAATCCCGTGGAGAGTTTGTATGTCGAATCCAGTGAGTGGTCTTTACACCTGGAAAGAACGTACATGTCTTTTATATATTATTTAAAAACGAATGCAGACAAAGAACACCCTTCACATATGACTATCAATGACTTGTCGAGTTGTACGCTTTTCGAAAACCGCCCTTCGTTTCAACAGCCCTACTTTCTTCTCGTCCCAACGAAAGTGCTGGAAGCTAAGTCGGGAAGGATAACTCGAGGAGAAAAAATACGTCACGCGTGCTTTCTGAGCTCGTGGAGTTAATTGCCAAGAGAAGAGAGCAATTTTCAGCTGACTTTGAGAGTTTGTTGTGAATCGTACGCCGCGTGCTGCTCTAGATTGTTTGGCTTGTGTGTCGTTGGTAGCCTCGACTGCCGATCGGCAGCGTTTTCTTACAATGCTCAAAAAGTGTTGCAGTGCCCTTTTAAATTTGAAGGGGGCTTTGCGGCAAATCGAATTTCTTTCGGATAGGTGCTTTTGTGGTTTAGCACCCCTACACCTCGGCGAAACCACTTTTACAAGCAGTACATTTGGATTAATATGGATCTCTTTGTTCCTAGCGAATACTGCGAAATTATCAATAACTTAAATTCGAATCGAAGCGAATTGCAATACTCTACTATGCGTTCGAATATTCGAGGAGGAGAAAAAACTTTATTCAGAGTCCGGCGAGTAGATGGGGTGGGCGATTGGCCCCGCCTAGGTTACGGCCGGGAGTCCTTGAATCCTGGCGGCTTCCTCGGCCCGCTGGACGGCCCACATTTGGTCTTCGAGGACGGAACTGAGCATTGCGGCTTCCCAGCGCGCGCGAAGGCTGTCAGCAGAGGCCGCATACTTGTTATGAGTACTAATCCCTCTACATTCCCATAACATATGCTACAGAGTGGCTCTGGAGTCGCAACGCTTGCACCTGTCCGTTTTGTATATATCAGAATATATAATGTGCGATAGTGCAGGATTCGGATATGTCCTAGTTTGTAACTGCCGCCATTCGACAGACTGTCTTTTTGTTAATTTTGAATGAGGGGGCGGGAATATGCCCCTCTGTAATCTATAATGTTTTGTAATTTCATTGTATCTGGTCATTCTGTCTTCCCACTCCCACCCGTCTGCCACGCCGTAATCACCGGAGGAGGTTGGGGCGGCAATTGAAAAGGCAGCTCAGTCGGTGAGCCCTCGAGCTGCGTCATGTACAGCCCCGTTGTTGCTGTCCTCCGCGATGGCATGAGCAGGTGTCCATTTATTATATGTATTTCTGGGGCTTGTTCGACACCCTCCTTTGAGAATACGTAGTGCCTCCGGGGAGATGCGGCCGTTGGCAAAGTTTCTCACTGCCGTTTGAGAGTCACTGACTATCACGGTTGCGTTTGTCTGAGCTACAGCGAGCGCTATGGCTACCTCTTTCGCTGTCTCGGTACTTGTGGTGCGTATCGTCGCGCATGTCGTACAGCGTCCCAACAAAAGTGCTGGAAGTTAAGTCGGGAGGGATAACACGAGGAGAAAAATATGTCACGCGTGCTTTCTGAGCTCGTGGAGTCAATTGCCGAGCGGCGAGAGCAATTTTCAGCTGGCTATGAGAATTTTTTGTGGATCGCACGCCGCGTGCTGCTCCATAATGTTTGGCTTGTGTGTCCTTGGTAGCCTCGACTACCGATCGGCAGCGTTTTCTTACAATGCTCAAAAAGTGTCGCAGTGCCCTTTTAAATTTGAAGGGGGGCTTTGCGGCAAATCGAATTTCTTTCGGATAGGTGCTTTTGCGGTTTAGCACCCCTACACCTCAGCGAAACCACTTTTACAAGCAGTACATTCGGAATAATATGCACCTATTGGTTCCTTGAGAATTCTACGAAATTTTTAATAATTTAAACTCGAATTGAAGCGAATTGCAATACCCTACTATTCGTTCGAATATTCGAAGCTTTCGAATATTTGCACAAGCCTAGAAGTTATCCAATGAGTGTTTCGAAAAGGCTCTGGAAGGCCGCCCTTCTAGCTTTCGCGGTGACTGTGCTGCGCCTTCCATGCAGGCCTGCATTTTTTGCTGAGAGGACAAATTCTTGAAGAGGCGCTGTCACTGGAGCTAGATTTAATAAGGCATCTTTGGTTCCTCAAGGCAGCAAAGGCAGGAAAGAAGACAACTTGTCGATATGTCTGCCCCAGCTACACTAACTGTCCGAGGATTTTACAGCGGAAGCTGTTCTGAAATCCCAACTATTTTTTGGCGCCTTAGCTGTCCGCCGCCGCAACAGGTATTCACAACCACTATTTCAAAGAATCACAAAAGAAAACAAAAAAACAAAAAAAACACAACATCGAAAAATTGCACAAAACTCTTTGAAAGTGTGTAACGGATGCCACTCTTCTTCAAAGAATAAAAAAGAATGACATTGTTTAAAAATGTACTGTTGTGTACAACAAAGAGTGCTTCAACTCGTAGTTTCTAATGGTTGGGTGATGGAAATGCAGCTATCTGGCTATCTCAGAATTTTTCTTTCGTTTCTTCCTTTTTCTCTCTATGGTTTTTTTACATTATTTCTATTTTATTTTATAATAATTGATAAACATACTAGTAATTCTCATAAAAATACTACGCCACGCTTTCTTGGCCCATCCCCCCGAGTGAGTATGTGCCACATTTTAGAGGAATCAAATCAAATCAAATTTCAAAAAGACTCCAAAAGGCCGCTCTTCCAGATTTCGCTGCGACTGTGCTGCGGGTAGGCCTGGTGTTTTTTTTTTTCACTTTCACATTTTTCTTCTTGGATCGAATGTCACAGCTATTATCAAGCTTAGCTCTAATAAGGATAGCTTTTCTCATCTTGGGTACATTCTCAGCTTTTAGAGAAGCTGCAACGTGGAAACTCCGGTGTCACCTATGCCCTCTTCAACAGTTTGACACGCAGCACAAGCAGCTCTCTTGTCCTTTTGAAGAAAACCTTTAAAGAACAGTTGCCATGTAGTGCCACGTGCTTTCAAAAAGCACGACCAAAAAACCTATAGAAAATCACTGTTTTGGCACAAGACCGAAGCAATGAATGCGATAGCAACACATCGGGCTGTTATACTAAGCAAGGTTAGGAGATTTAGGAACTATACGAAAAGGAGTTAACATGGTCGATTATCCTTGAAGTGATCGTAATGCAGTCACCACAATAATTAAATAGGTGTTGTTGTGAATAGTTGTGCGCGACGTCTGACAGGAGGCATGGTGCAAATTGGGCATCGAGAAACGTGACAAGCCACTGGTTTTGACGTCGAAGTACATTAACGTTGAAGTCTCCAGTGACTATTACTAGCACATTCTGTAAGCACACCACACTGAAGTCGTGCAGCAGAAGTTAATGACGTCAGTCCGCAAGGTTCCCGGTGAGATGTACACTGCTGCGACAGTGAAGTTATGCGGCGTTTTACCACCGCAAGCGTCACCACAGTTCATCTGGGGAAGAGATTTGAGGCAGTGACAATTTGGATGAGAACTGAATTCACAGGCACGATAGGACCAGCAAGTTCCCGAATCATCCAGAACTTGATGTTGAAAAAGGGTTTATTGACGACTGTTGCGACGGTGGTCCTACGAAGAAACACGATCGTGCAAGAGCAACGGTCAAGCAGATGCCGGCGATGATCAGCACGAGCCGAGCGAGCGAAGCCCAGCACCCAGTACCCAAGCGGTGGCGATGTTGCTTGCCAACGACGCTCTTTCTTCTTCACAATTTGCCCCCGCCGAAAAAGAGCCATCCTGGCGACCTAAGAGTCTGGAGGCAGAGGGCTATAACATGGCTTAAGGCGGGCGACGTGGACGATGTCACGTCCACGCCGGCGCATGTCGTCAGATGGGGAAAGTGGCTCGATGAGAAAATTCACCGGCGAGGTTTGCTCCAAAACGTGGTATGGGCCCTCGTACTTTGGAACGAGTTTTGAGGAAATGCCGGGGGTTTGGTAAGGAACAGCCAGCCATACAAGTGATCCCGGGGAATAGCTGGGGCTTTGTGAAGAGTCGACGTTGTTTTCTTTCTGGCGCTGTTGTTCTCGAGACGTAAAGGTGCGTGCGAGTTCACGGCACTCTTCCGCATTTCGGGCAGCTTCGGACACAGATGGGCATTCGGATGCGTCAGGACAGTATGGAAGGAGAGTATCGATGGTGTGGGATGGTTCGCGTCCATAAAGAAGAAAGAAAGGTGAAAATCCAGTGGTAGACTGTGCCGCGGTGTTATATGCGAACGTAATGAATGGAAGAATGCGATCCCAGTTAGTATGATCGGATGTCACATACATGGCGAGCATATCGCCAAGGGTGCGGTTAAATCTTTCCGTGAGCCCGTTAGTCTGCGGGTGGTATGCCGTGGTCTTGCGATGAACAACATGGCATTCAGAAAGCAGAGACGTGACGACTTCTGATAGAAAAGCTCGACCTCGATCGCTTAGTAGTTCTCGAGGTGCACCATGTCGTAATATGAAGCGATGAAGGATGAAGGATGCTACGTCCCGCGCAGTGGCACTTGGAAGGGCGGCGGTCTCAGCGTAGCGTGTTAAATGGTCCACAGCGACTATAATCCACCGATTTTCATCTGATGTTGTCAGTAGAGGGCCATAGAGATCAATTCCGATCCGATCGAAAGGTTTGGCAGGGCACGGAAGCGGTTGAAGCGCACCGGACGAGTGGAAAGGCGGTGATTTGCGACGTTGACAGTCAGGACAGCCCATAACGAATTTTCGAACGAAATTATACATTCCGCGCCAGTAGAAGCGATGGCGAATGCGTTCGTAAGTTTTGAAAACTCCGGCATGACCACATTGGGGATCGTCGTGAAAGGAGGCGCAGATTTGTGATCGCAAGCTGCGCGGGACAACCAAGAGCCACTTACGACCTTCGGGGGCGTAGTTGCGTCGGTGTAGTAGCCGATCACGAATGGCGAAATGAGCAGCTTGACGTCGGAGAGATCGTGGTACCGCAGTGGTTGACGATCCAGAAAGACAGTTAAAAAAAGAAGCGATCCACGGGTCCTTGTGTTGTTCACTGGTAAAGGAGTCGAGGTCGAGAGATGCGATGGAGATACCAGTGGTTCCGCAGGCCGAGTCGGGAGGTAAAGGCGAACGCGACAGGGCGTCGGCGTCAGAATGCTTGCGTCCGCTGCGATAGATGACACGAATGTCGTACTCCTGGATTTGCAGTGCCCACCGAGCTAGGCGGCCAGAAGGGTCTTTCAATGTGGCGAGCCAACAAAGTGCATGGTGGTCCGTTACCAGGTCGAATGGGCGACCGTACAAATAAGGGCGGAACTTGCGTAGCGCCCACACTAGCGCCAAGCACTCTTTTTCAGTGACGCTGTAATTGGCCTCAGCTTTAGTAAGTGTGCGACTCGCATAAGCGACGACGTATTCGGAGTAGCCCGGCTTGCGTTGGGCGAGGACGGCGCCTAGACCAGCCCCACTAGCGTCTGTGTGAACTTCCGTTGCAGCTGTTGGGTCGAAATGCCGAAGAATTGGAGGAGATGTTAGCAGACTACGGAGCGTGGCAAACGCGACGTCGCAGTCAGAAGACCAGGATGAAAGGTCTGCATCACCGCGTAGGAGGTTGGTCAGTGGTGACATGATCGATGCAAAATTTCGCACGAAGCGCCGGAAGTACGAACATAGTCCGACAAAACTGCGTAATTCTTTCAGTGTTGTAGGTTTCGGGAACTCAGCGACTGCTCGCAGTTTTGCCGGGTCGGGTCGAACACCATGCTTGGAGACGATGTGCCCTAAGATGGACAGCTCTCGCGCGGCGAAGCGGCACTTTTTAAGGTTCAGTTGGAGCCCAGCGTTGGTTAAACACGTCAGAACCAGTTGGAGCCGAAGCAGATGCGTAGGAAAATCGGGAGAGAAAACGACAATGTCGTCGAGGTAGCATAGACACACAGACCACTTCAGTCCACGCAGTGTGTTGTCCATGAGCCGTTCAAACGTGGCAGGAGCATTACAAAGACCAAATGGCATTACGTTAAATTCGTACAGGCCATCTGGTGTAATGAACGCAGTTTTCTGGCGATCAGCTTCTGCCATAGGAACCTGCCAGTATCCAGATCGTAAGTCTAAGGAGGAGAAGAATTCGGCTCCTTGTAGGCTGTCAAGGGCGTCGTCTATGCGCGGTAATGGATAGACGTCTTTCCGCGTCACCTTGTTTAATCGCCGGTAGTCGACGCAAAATCGAATCGATCCATCTTTTTTTCGAACTAGAACGACAGGAGATGCCCAAGGACTGTGCGATGGTCGAATAACGCGACGGCGTAGCATTTCTTCGACCTGGTCGTTGATGACGTGACGTTCTGCAGCAGAGACACGGTACGGTCTTTGACGCAATGGCTGGTGCGAACCGGTGTCAATGTAGTGGTGCACTGCGGAAGTCCGACCCAATTGCGGCTGAGAAACGTCGAATGAATTCGCGAAGTGCTGGAGGAGATTAAGAAGCTCGGCGCGTTCATGGGCACTTAAGGTGTCGGCGATGGAACTCGAGAAGGTGTCACTCGATGAGCACTCCAGTGGGGAAAGGGCATGAAGTTCGGTCGAGGCGCTACTGCACGATTCGTCTGGCATGTTAAGGAATAAACAGGAATCGAGGTACTCCACTCGACCGAGACATTCGCCGGCAAGTAGCGTAAGCGGTGCAGAAAGGGGGTTGTGGACGAAAATATTGCTTCGGCCCGCAGTGACGTCGAGTGTAGCGAAAGGCAAGGAAACGGCTCTGCGGCTCATGAAAATGTCGGAAGGTGTAAACATTACTGTAGCATCGTTATAGTCATCGCAGCAAACCGGGACAACGGCAAGGGAGGCTGGCGCAATTTCAGTGTCCTCACGCACGACAAGTTTTGGCGACCGCTCAAGGGTTTCGTGCAAAGGTTCGTCACACAGGTGCGAAAATTGAACTTCAGCGCGTGCGCAGTCGATGATGGCATGATGATTTGACAGAAAGTCCCACCCTAGGATAACGTCATGCGAGCACACCGAAAGGACGATGAACTCGACAACGTACATAGAGCCTTGGATGAATATGCGGGCCGTACAGGTGCCAAGAGGTCGAACTTGTTGTGCGCTAGCTGTACGAAGCGATAGTCCAGAGAGCGGCGTGGTCACTTTGCGTAGGGAGCGGCAGAGCTGGGCGGCTATAACAGAAACGGCAGCACCTGTGTCGACGAGGGCAAAGGTAGAAACACCATCGACAGATATAGCGACGACGTTAGCTGGTGAAGTGCGAGGACTTGAGCATTTCGACGACGGCGCAGTTCTTGCCTCTGGAACTGCGGCGTTCAGTTTTCCCGGTTGGAGGAAGCGGGTCTAGAACGCATTGGGGACAGTGATCGCCTGCGAGGAGATGGGGAGCGGGGAGAGTGAGTTTGAGGCTGGTGTGACCGAGACTCAGGAAAGTTAGTGCATCCATACTGCGGTGAGGGATAGGGAGCAGGTATGTGCATGGGCTGTGGGTCATACGGTAACGGCCGAGTAGCGTCGCGGAGTGGTTGGAAGCGACGGCGACAATATCGTGCCACGTGTCCTGGAGTACCGCAGGCGTAGCAGATCGGTCGATTGTCAGGAGTGCGCCAGGAATTGCTGACTCGTGGTGCGGCCCAAGGTGTCGAAAATGGGGCGGAGTGGGGAGCGACTGAAGACATGGGTGGCAAATGCTGCTGGCGGGGTGTGCTACGTACCACCTGGGCATACGTAAGGGGCGCGGCCACGGGCTGCATAGCCGGCGCATGGGCAACAGGCATGGCCACAGGCTGCTGGTGGGCAGCGACGGGAACAGCCTGAGCTACCTCTTCGGCAATAACGTCGCGGAGTGGTGAGGGCAGACGAGAGGACGGCGGCTGCTGCGTGAAGGGAATCAACGACAGTTGCCGAGCTACTTCTTCACGCACAAAGTCTTTAATCTCTTGCAGGGTTGGTGAGTGGTCGGGAAGAGAAGTGAGACTGGAGAGCGAGTCGGCGTGTGAGGAAAATGGGCGAGTCAGGGCGCGCTGCTTGCTCAACTCGTCGAAACTTTGACACAAAGTGACAAGTTCCGCAACGGTGGCAGGATTACGGGCCAGGAGCAGCTGATATGCACCGTCATTTATCCCTTTGAGGATGTGTTGAATCTTCTCCGAGTCGGGCATGGTGGTGTTCACACGGTTGCAAAGACCAATAATGTCTTCGATGTAGCTGGTGAAAGATTCCGTTGGCTTTTGTGCGCGAGTCCGCAAGCGTTGTTCGGCTCTGGACTTGCGGACTGCGGGTCGGCCAAAAACGTCAGCAAACAAGGTTTTAAAGATGGACCACGTCGTGATGTCGTTTTTGTGGTTATTATACCACATTTCGGCCACGTCAGTGAGGTAAAAGATGACGTACGTCAATTTGTCCGCGTCATCCCACTTGTTGTTAGCGCTCACCAGTTCATAGTTAGCGAACCAGTCTTCCACGTCGGTCTCATCAGCTCCGCTAAAGACCTTGGGCTCTCGCAAACGAAGAACGCCGGGGTTGCTGGGGGATGGAGTGGAAGAGCCAGGTTGCGCGTTGTTGGTAGCCATGATGGGAGGTAGCGTTCGGTTGCGCAGCTCCAGGTTCAGGCGACGGCGAATGGCAGCACCCGGGTTCAGAGGACGGGGAATGTCAGCACCTTCCACCAATTGAAAAAGGGCTTATTGACGACTGTTGCGACGGTGGTCCTACGAAGAAACACGATCGTGCAAGAGCAACGGTCAAGCAGATGCCGGCGATGATCAGCACGAGCCGAGCGAGCGAAGCCCAGCACCCAGTACCCAAGCGGTGGCGATGTTGCTTGCCAACGACGCTCTTTCTTCTTCACAATGTGAATAATTTTTCCCGTTGCTTCAGAGTGAGAGTGGAACCAGAGACATTTTGGGATGCCCCTTTCATCCGACTGTATGTGCTTCAGTAAACCCATGCCTCCATTGATCAAGCCATCGGACACGTCAATGTTTAGGGAAAGCATGTATGGCTTGTCCATACAAAATACATGCTTCGTTCAACATTGCTTCTTTAAAGTCCATTGACAGTAAGCCAGTGGAAAATGGTGTATATACATAAGTCGCCGTTAGTGAGATGGACAGCATGAACGGCGTGGCCTAGATGATTAAGGCAGCGTGCCGAGGAATGAAGGGTCGTTGGTTCAAATCTCCAGTGCATGAATTTTTCTTTCGCTTTACTTTACTTTGTCCCTTTTCTACATATATATACATATATCTATATATATATATATATATATATATATATATATATATATATATATATATATATATATATATATATGCACTTATACATATGCGGGACATGCCGGCGACGGCAAATATCAGCTGAGAGTGCCCACATATTTGCCATCTTGCTATCACAATAAAAACAAGGCAAATTGTTACAAACACAGCTCGGGCCACTCAGACTCATTCATGTGGCCCTTGAAAAATGTGAAACAGAATGTAACTGCAACTCTACTGAAAGAAAGGAACATGTATGTAGAGATTCTTTCAGTATTCGCTTGGCTTTCGCAACAAGTGAACCTTTTTATTTACGAATAGCCAGTTGCCTTCTGAATTTTAAGTGCAGATCTAACAACTGTGCTTTGGTAGTTGCTCCGGGTAATGCATTATGAACTGTAAAAATTTTATAGATGTGTTGTTAGGCTGTGGTATGCTTTAATCGGCGCGCATTTTGCTCTTCTCGGTAGAATTTTGCCTTGGCGATGTAATGAGGCAATCCTAGATGTTCTAACCTCACTGACGTCACCTCCTCTACGACTGCCGGTCGTTTCAAATGGCGAGGCATCAAAAATAGTTGCCATGTGAAAGACAGCCATGAGGCTTCATGCTTGCTGCTACACTTTTCTTATTGACTGCATAGGAAATGCACTGGAATGTTGTCGTTAAAACTAATAGATAACTATATTTCGAAACATTATAAGTGGGTTTGACTGTATCCTCAAATAGCCAATAAGAGATGAAGTATGTAGCAGGAAGTGTGTTTTGTGTGTGCATGGTACCTTATATTTTTTTGGTGCTTTTATTGTGCTTTCTAAATGTTTGGAGTGTGATTAAATTTCTCAACTTTCAATTTTTCATCGGTCAACTATGCAGAGAAAGACCACTAGTGGAACTTCGATTATACGTCCTCCGGTTTCGCGTTGACCCGTATTTTACGACGTATCAGTTTGGTCCTGGCAAAATTTATAGAAACAATGTATTAAAAACGTTGGTTTTATGATGCTGTTTTACGCCAACCCCGCATCGCACAACCGTCAGATTCCGTCGGAAAGAAAAAAACAACACCTTTACTCGAATCACATGTCGACCAAAAACTCACGAGTACAAATAATGAACTTGCATATCCCAAGGAGGACTACAGGAAAAGTAGTCATCTCATCGAATGGAAAATTTATTCTCCCGGAAGTTCATGCACGTCTACATACGTGTGAATCACGTGGATACGTATCCGGGGTCATTACCTATAGTCAAGCTCTATCCACATAGAGTAGGTTCAGCTGACCAAAAAGCTGACATTTTCACATTTTCGGTCCGTGGAAACTACTCCTGGTCGACATACGGCTGATCTCCTGCCTCTGTCACAAAATTAATGCAAAATTACTTTCACTTGACGTCAACGTTCGTAACAACAGCAAGACAGCCCTAGTTGCACTTCACAAGGCAACAAATTACAACATGCACAGGTCAGTGGCACACGGACGCATCGTACATAAACTAGCTGTCGATCGTCAATATGCGATAGCAATGGCACTGCGTCTGACTCATCTTGTGGCAGGCTCACGGCAACACAGTTTGGGTTTCATTTTCACGCGCAGGCAAAATTCGGACTCCATTTGTCAGTAGAAAGAAGCGCGTTGGATTTAATTGTTTTTAAGTCTGAGAATAAAGATTCGCTTGCAGCTCCTTAACTAATTAGTGCTGCCATTAGCTACCACTGGCAACTACAATTTAATCTACCCTCATTACAGAGGTAGAAGGTCGTGCCATGGGCAGTGAGGCAGTCTGTACCCGTTTTTCGGGCAAGGCTGAGTGTCGCGGTCTATAATCTCAGTTTTTCGATTATACGACGCCCGAGTTATACGACGGTTTTCCGTGGTCCCCTAAAAGCTGCATGAATATTAGGGGTTCCACTGTACTTGCGAGAACACAAATCAGGATGAAGGTGTATATGGTTGTAAAGTTCTGCCATGGCTCGTCGTTTAATTATATTGCTACGCTTCACCATGACTCATGTTTTATTTCTAATTGGAACTTCTCATACAGTCCAATACCTGTCATGTGCTTCTGGTTTTGCCTCTTCACTCACTGAATGTGTCGCCATAGGAAATGTTTTCCTTGTGCAAACCCATGTTTCACATTCTATACGTGTTAATTTTGCCTCAAACTTGATAAAATTGAGGAACGTGACCACTTTTCTTCTATTATGTGGGTCCGCTACCTGAAAATTATCGAGAATAGTGGCCACCAGGTGCTACCCTGGGTTCGCTACATCTTGCAAAATGGAGACTACCAGCTTCGCACAAACTGAACACTGGTAGAGAATAAACGGCAGTCAGTTTACTTCACACAGTGTGCTACGATGTGTAGTCTTTAACTCACTTATTCACGTACGTTGTCAAATGCCCTGTGTAGTGTGCAAGTTGTAAATTTGAGATGGAATCACTATATACCATCTTTTTATTTTATCTGTTGCGGTATCAATACAGCTTAAATACAAGCCAACCACAGCTGTCTCTCCCACATAGTGCTTTGCCTTTAGTGATGAGCCACTACATTAGTGTCATAATCCGTACTGGATGAGATCTTTTAAAGAAACAATGAAATGCTTCTTTGAGTAATCATTATTTGACCTCATCATCAAAACTTAACGCCTAGCAAATCCCATTTCCACAAATATTTCAAAGCAAGTTGAGGGGTTTATTGCGCACTTCAACCACTTTCTTTTTTTTCTCGTCGGTCCCAACAAGCTGCGCTTAAAACTACAGAAAGGAATGGCAGCCCCGCCGCGGTGGTCTAGTGGCTAAGGTACTCGGCTGCTGACCCGCAGGGCGCGGGTTCGAATCCCGGCTGCGGCGGCTGCATTTCCGATGGAGGCGGAAATGTTGTAGGCCCGTGTGCTCAGATTTGGGTGCACGTTAAAGAACCCCAGGTGGTCTAAATTTCCGGAGCCCTCCACTACGGCGTCTCTCATAATCATATAGTGGTTTTGGGACGTTAAACCCCACATATCGATCGAGAAAGGAATGGCAGTAAAGAAGTGCGATATGTCAGCACACATTATGAGCTAGAGCATGCTTGAAGAAACACAGTAGCTTTTTTTGTGTTGCCATTCCCATGTGCAAGTGTGACTATGTAATGTTAGAAGATTTTGGACAGCATGCGGCAGCACACTGTTGCAAGAAGTACATTCGATTAAAACGCTGCTCTTGATTTACTTTGGCTATAGGCCAATAGCATGCTTTCAGTTGTTTTACACCACATACAGGCATCCGAAAATTCCAAGTGAGCACAGTCATCTATATGAAAAAAGTCACTTGCAGCTGCAAGATTTGGCTGATATGTTGATAGCAGCATCTGTTATTCATAGGTGTGTCTTTTCACAAAGCCCAAGCTGTGGCACATACCTGTTTAATACTTGCCTGTAATCCTCACAGGATTGATAAATCAAAAAGCATGTACAAATTAAGGCTAAAGCATTTGACTGCAAAACACGCACACACACACAAAGAAACTGCCTACCATGAGAAAAGTTAAGTTGTGAAGAAAACAATAGAAAGGATCAAGCCAACATTTAGTTCTCCTACCTTGCTAAACTCATATTAGACTGGCTATATATGTCACAAGTTTTAAACAAGTTTGGTACATCAGCAACATAGCAAACACATCCAACTTTCATGTGCAAACACACTGTCTACATCTTTCGGCATAAGCACAACTTTTTTCTCCGTTTCTGAGCAAATACCAATGTGAGATGTGTTCTTGAATAGTTTTGATGTAAGCCTCACACACATGAGCACACACACAGAGCCTGGCAGTTTATTGGGATGCACCAGTGTAAAATACATGCCATTGTTGCGTTTAAAAAGTGTCGCTGTTGCCAAAATTGACGCTCACGCCAACATCTGCAGCCCGGTCAAAATCGCTGAGCGAGTTTTCCTCGAAGCAGTGAGTGTCATCGGGATCAGGATTTTCATTTGCTTCACCATGCGCATCACTCAGACTTCGCGTGTCGAAGGCCGCTACTCCAGAACATCAATTACCATCTAAAGACTGAGGAATGCTCTTGCTGAGTGTAGCTGGTAGGCCGACTGCGCCTCCATCACTCCTTGTCCGAGGTACTACATATTGCGATCCAGGCTCCAAATAGCTTTTTTTTTATTTTTGATCGAGGCTGGCGTTGAGTTGAACCCCTCTCTCGTTGAACTTGACACAAACTTCAAATAGCGCGCTTGATGGTGTCCACGCAAAATGAGGTTGCGGGACTGATAATAAGTGAACAGATAAAGATCGATTACATCAACCAAGGCTTCACATTCGCAACCTGCTTGCTGTGCCTTGAATGTTAAGCATGCGGCGCGGATTTTGCCGAAAACTATAACATCTGCCGCGAGATGACGGCGTGAGGTAGTGACCATACAAAACACCTCGTGTGCTTATGGTGTATTGTACTGTGGTCGCCACGGAGGAAGGTGGTCGTCGCCATAGTGGTCGCTGACTGCCATTATGGCTAGATGATTGTAGCCATAATGATGTAATAGATGGATGGATGAATGGATTGATATGACTGTACCCTTTAAACTGGGCGGCGGCTAACACCACCTAGCCCGACCAACGCGAATATGGCGACACAGTGCATGACCTCTAAAATTGCCGCTGCACACCCGTCATCGCGCGTTTGCCATCTCGGAGGCTAAGCACAGCGACACCATTTTACAGTAACTGTGTTCATTGTTTATATATTATTTGCTGTGAGCTCTAAAAAACAACCCTATAAAAGTTGTAAAAACATGAAGTAAATGTTTTGCAAATAAATATTTTTTTTTCAAAAACTAAATTGCGTTGTCTTGAGGAAGAAGTCGTGGATTCGTGGTTGCATAAACTACTCGGGAGATTCACAAATGTCACTGCCATCGTCATCAATAGCAAGTTCGTGGCGGCCTTGATGCGTGTGTAGTGTATGTGAACACTGTTGCGTCTCTTAATTGCCAAGTATCGCGCCTGTACACTCGCACTTTTCCAAGATGTTTGGTTCCGTGATGATAATTAAAAATTATTAGTCCTAGTAAGTGCATGCAAGTACTTCAATCTGAAGGATACGGGCAATTTTGATCCTCACAAGTGGTACCGGGTGTTCTGGTAGAATAAGAAGGATAACACACACTGCGGCCACTACCACGCTCAAGTGGTTAAGCTTTACGGTAAGTCAGCGCCTCTTGTTTTCCCAATAAGAAAACAAAGAGGAGGAAACAGTCATTCTGAAGTTATTTACTGGTCATATTTTCTTAGGTATCGAGGATGACGCAAGGAATACAACAAAAAAAACGACCATCCA